>JABUQX010027403.1:0-40342 GCA_015478945.1 Trachelipus rathkii | reverse complement strand
TTAGTATATATTATTATATATATATATATATATATCTTATATTAAGGCATATAGGGCTCGTATCGAGCCCCTAAAAGAGTTTCGTTTTTAGGGGGCTCGAGCCGTGGGGGATGGAGGGGGGGACGTTTCACACCGGAGGGGATGGTCGGAGGACACCCGCGACAGCGCCAACGAGACCAATAGCGGGGGTTCGCGGAGACCCCTCCCGGAGGGGGGATTAGTCGCACTGTATCCACCTAGAGCTGAGAGACCGGACTCCTGACATCGGGGTGGTCTAACTGTGTATTCGTTAGTTTTAAACACCTAATACTCGGGGCGCTAGTTTTTTTGCGGTCAAAGCTCTTTTTTTTCCTGTGGCCATGTATATGCACAATGTGTATAGTCGAAACTTTACGGCTTGTTAAGTCAAGGTTATGATAAGTGTGGTTAAGTGCACCGAATTTACTATATATATATTATATAGATATATATATATATATATATATATATATATATATATATATATATATATATAGTATATATATGTATATATATATATATATATATATATATATATATATAAAATATATATCACGTCAAGTGTTCGTTCATACATTTCTTCAGCCAAGCCGAGCGGCTGGCTTGACTGGCATGGCTCATGGCTTAGAAAGCCATCACCCAAGCCAGTCAAGCCAGTCAAGCAGAAACTCGGCTTGGCTGAACGACACCGATTAAAATAGAACTTTCCATATATTTATATATATTATATATATTATTAATATATATATATATATATATATATCTATATATATATATATAGTATATATATATAATAATATATAGTATAATATATATATATATAATATATATATATATATATATATTATGTATATATATGGACAAATCATAGTTCTCACTTAGTTTCCTTGTTTTGCAACTGACTCAATTTAGGTTAGTTTAAGGCTATTGACTTAATGTGACATGCATCATTGTCTCTAAGCTCTCTCTTTGGATTTCTGGCTTTAATTTTGCTGCATATGCTAGTGTTACTTCAAATCGTCTATACAGGTGTTGTTGAGGGAGTAACTTATCTGTTAAAATTTGTTGTTCTAAGGGTTGCTTTAATCTCATAATATTCCTACTTTTCAATCACCGATTTTCTCAGCTGCATTTCCACCTTTGTTCTACTTACCTTTCCATTCTTTGATCATTTTAAATTGTAACTCTTTGGTTCGTAGAGTTGAGTTTTCGTCTTTTACTTCGCGTTGTTATTTAATAGATCCTGCGAATTTCTCGATGGGAATTGCCTGAACCGTGAAACCAAGCTTTAAAATCTACATTTATATCACCTCTCTCAAACATCTCTCAATTTGCCTTTCTCTTCGACGGCTAAACGCCCATTGTGGACAATTAAAATATTCCTGTGGCTGAACATATCAAATTATGTTTGAATCTTTTTACAACAGGTTTGCCAAGATGGACTTAAACAAGGTATGTTCTTTTCAGATTAACCTCTTCAACTTCAAAGAGTCTCATGCCGCATTTGAAGCGAAGAAATATCCTATATTGGGGATACTTTAGTTCCACCCAATCCTTTTGGATAGGGTTTGCGTCTAATGCCAAAAGAGTTAATAAACTTTAACATTTTATCGTAGGTATTGCACGCAAGTGCTCGAGGGATTATCCAGATTTCATTCGCACCATACCGTTGCATGGCCCTCGGAGCAAAGTGGTTTTCTTTGCTTTCACATAATGAATGGCGGGGAGATTGGTGGAAGGTCCCAGGCTTACTAGTTTGTGGTGCTACATTCCAGTCCCTGCCATTCTGGTGAAATTCCTTTGCATGTCTGCTGTGATTTATCTTCCGTCTATTTTAATTTTGTGGTCTGCACCCACTTGGAGATTTGTGGTTAGGATTGAGTTTATGTGAGTTTCAAGTTCTATTTTTTTATTTTCTGCTCCCTTCTTGAAAAATAGTAATTCTAAGTGAGTGGACGTTTTCTGAATATATAGTAGTATATATATATATATAATGTCTAAATAGTATATATATATATATATATATATATATATAATATATATATATTAATATATATATTATATATAGTTAAGAGAGAGAGAGAGAGAGAGAGAGAGAGAGAGAGAGAAGGAGAGAGGAGAGAGAGAGAGGAGAGAGAGAGAGAGAGAGAGAGAGAGAGAGAGAGAGAGAAGAGGAGAGATGAGAGAGGGAGAGAGCAGAGAGAGAGAGAGAGAGAGAGAGAGAGAGAGAGAGAGAGAGAGCAGAGAGCTAATTTACCTTTAAATCTGAATTTCGTGCCGAGCTTGAGATTGAACTTCGCACAAAACAAAAGGAAAAAGTTCAGAAATTAAAAGGGTTCATTTTTAAGAAAGTTTTTAAATACTTGTTAAGAGACTTCAAGTGGTGAAAAATTGTGAGCATTCAAATTTTACTTTGTAGCATGACAGTCTTAAACGAGTTAATATTTCACACCGGAATAAACGGTAGATATAAATAACTAAGCAGAATAAATTAGTAAGAGACATTTAATTTATGCGCTATGTATGCTTATGTTCAGTAAGTCGAATAATAAAAAAATTGGTAGGTAAACTTCCCCTGTTGCCTCTTTAGTTAACACATTTCGTAATATTCATTATTAGCATGTCATTTTTACACCAGTCAAGTATAATGTAAAAATTATATATAGTAAGTATATATCTATATAAATATATATATTATATATATTTATATATATAGTATATACATATATATATATTAGTATATTATATATATATATATAGTATATATGATTATATTATATATATATATATATATATTATATACTAATATTATATATTAGTATCGTATTATATATATGGTCAGGATGCGCCGAAAAGGCAGGCATGTACTAAAAACTATAACAGCTAAGCGAAAATTAAATAACATTTTACTTAAACAGAAGACATTTTTACCCATGAAATTAAAAAAAAAATAAAAAAATAAGGTTTTTAAAAAATTAAAATTATTAAACATTGTTGGAAATAATTAGCAGTTTTTTGAAAATAGGAAGAAGCGTCAGGTAGTGGAGGTGCGCGCAAAGCCTTGCAAAAATGTTGCTTATTTTCGTTCTTCAACTAAATGCATAATTCATCGGGTAAACAAGTAACGATGGAGTAGAGTCGGGGTTCTCTGCGCCTCCGGGGGACACGGACGGGGGGGACTTCGTCTCTGTTCTCCGTCGGCTCGAACGCCCTAAAAAAGGATATAAAGAAAAAAATAATATTTTTTCCAAAGCGTAAAAAAATGGTATTTGGCAATTTTTTGCTCTCGAGACAAATGCATGTTTCAAGGTCAATCAGAACGTACAATATTTCAGGTTTAAGATTTTATTAATTTTTTTAATTTTTAATGTGTTATTATAAATATTAGAATAATAAAAAAAATTTAAGTTTCTTCGATGAGAATTACTTGCTAAAATCAAAAATGTTATTTATTTTCTGTAGATGTATAGGTTTTCTAGTTAACATCTTCTTTTGGTCGCGACTAATATAATATATATATATAATATATATTATATATATATATATATATATATATATATATATTTATACAGATTATACATATATATACTTAAATTACTAACTATATTATATTCCTTTAATTAATATAATAAGTATATTATTATAGGTAATATAGGTTTAGTTCAAATACCGGCTGAAGAGAGCTTCGACTTTTCAAAGAACTTTATTTAGACGAAAAGTTTCATAAATATATGCTGAACCTAAAAATCATAGTATTATGTTAAAAAAAAAAGAAAAAAAAAATTAATTACTTATATTTTCCAATTGGAAAATTGATATGTCACACTCATGAAATAGCTGTACGAAGTACGACATCTTATATTTTTAATGACAACAAGAATAACAGTTTTCTTTGAAATAAATATATATTTAATGGGAAACTACTTTGAAAAGTGTCATTATTATTATTATTATGTATTATTATTTATTATTTATATTAATTATATTATTAGTTTATTTATTATTATTTTATTATTGATTATTATTATTATTATTATTATTATTATTATTATTATTATTATTATTATTATTATTATTATTATTATTATTATTATTATTATTATTATTATTATTATTATTATTATTATTATTATATATTATTATTATTATTATTGAAATTTAATATTAATTTCTTTAAAAAAAAACACCACTCAAGCGATATATATATATATATATATAATATTTTTTCATAATATTATTATATATCTATATATATTATATCTATATAAAAATACATATATCTAAAATATATATAATAGTATATATATTTATATATATATATATATATAACAAAACAAAGTTACTTATCGGCCACACGGAGCTCAGGTAGCCTTTATAAAATGCATAGAGTGTTCTAGGGACGAAATCATTTTGTTTTTCGCTCCCATGGTATAGGGTGAAATGGGGTTAGGGTTAGGTTAGGTCAGTTTTTTTTCGAATTTAATATTTCTATCACACAACTTCTCTACAAAATTATATCAATCTACAACAGTATGTTTGAAAAATCCCAGCTTGGAATCCAATTATTTGGCACTTTATAGCATTAATTAAAAAGAAAATATTTGTAAGACCTTCGAAGATACTCGAGTGAGGCGATATAAATAATAAACTTTAGGAGTCAGAACATATATTTTTTTCCACAGTCAATTTTTTAGCATCTCAAAAGAACCCGTTTCTTTATAATTTTACAGTTTTTTTTTACATTTGCTAAAATTTTTTTACAGTTAAAAAGAAAAATCTGATAAATCAATAAGTTGGGGCAAAGCAATAATAATACTGGTATATAAAAGTAAAGGAGATTCAGTTCAAAATACGACCACACATTGTACTCTAATAAATATTACTAAGCTAGACGAAAAAAAATTTGTTAGCCATAAAATTGTAAGTAACTTTTTTTTTTTTTTTTTTTTTTTTACATGTTGTCACACACTGCATTGTAGCCAATCAGTGGGCGTAACCTTGCATGCCCAAGACTCACCAGAGATTTAGGGCGAAACAAATCATCAAAAAAAGCTAACGGATCTTATTTTTGTACAATAGACATGTCAACCATTGAAAAATTGATATTAATAAACTAAAATGTATGGCCTTTTAGATTCAGGTTCAATAATTTCCCTGGTAACATATCAATCCCTTGCTAAAATACTTGAGATGGGTCTGAATAAATTAAATAAAACAAAAGAAGCAAAATGTCAAAGTTTAAAAGTTACTGGTGTTTCAAGAAAAATATAAAAAAATATTATGAAATTTCTTTAACTTTAAGCATAGGAAAGGTAACGTTAACTCATGAAGTATACATATTAGAGAATTCTCAATTCCCAGGAGATATATTAATAGGAAGAGATATTATTAGTAGTATACAGTAGTAAACTGACCGCAAAACCGAGAGACCCCGACTCCTACCATCTTTAGGGTTTACCCTACGGTATTGCCTTTGCGGAGGTTTAGCCTTCCCAACATAGGGCAGAGCCCAGAGGGGGTTTTTTGGTTCCTAAAAGGGCAACCTAAATCCGTTAAATTTGTCCTTTTTTAAAGCATTTAAGTCACTTTGTTTAGCTACTTTTGTTTAACGTTTTTGTCCATATTCAGGTCAAAGATCCCCAAACTCCGGAGGATTTTTGGGTTTTCCAATAGGCAGCCTGCAACGTCGAAGGGAAAGACTTGAAAATCACGTAGGCGAAGTGTTTTGGAATGCCTAGTCATGTCGGCAGCTCGGACTTTGGAAGTGTCCATCATTTCAGTCAGATTTTGACTTTGATACGTAAAGTTAGGGTTTTTAAGGGCGTGAGACCGGTATTTAAGGTCTGGAAGACGGGACTTCCGAGGTTCTGAGTCTGAACTCAAGGATTTAGCCCAAAGTGGGGGCGGAGCCCCTCAAAAGGGGGCTTTTTGGTTTTGCTAGAAGGTTTTAAATAATCGGCAGAAGCTGAAATTTGGAGGCTGGGTAGAGGAGCAGGAGTCTGAGACGGAAGACGGAGTTGGATTGCGGATTCGGAGAACGCGAGTTCGGAGTTGGAGTTTCGGTTTCGGAGTCCAGGGACCCCTCCGGAGGGGGGTCCCTTCCTGAAAATGAGAGAGAGAAGAAATGCATGGAATGCAAACAGAGGAAGAAGAGAAGGAAAGGAAAAGGAAGAAGGAAAGAAGGAAGAGAGGAGGGAGGAAGAAGAATGAGGAATGAGGAGGAGTCTGAGGAAGGATTCAGAGTTGATAGTGGCACCGGTGCTGGAGCCGGTGCGGTGTTGAGTTAGTAAACATTCATTTAATAATACAAGATCATTACTGTTTACATAACTGATTCTGTTCTAAGATGATGTACATATCGTCAATTGCATTGCATCTTGCAAAGATAACCTTTGTATTTCTAATTTGAAGACTGTCCTTTCATTTTTGCAAATCTCTTTTTTATTTATAAACGCTAACTAACTATTAAAATTTTTTTTCCTAAGGTTGAAGATGCATATACTGTTTACTATTGTTTATAAGTTTTTATTTATTTTTTTATTTTTTGTTATTATTGTTGTTATAGTTGTTATTTTTTTTTTTTTTTTATTTTTTTTTTTTTTTATTTTTTTTTTTTTTTTAATTTTTTTTTTTTTTTATTTTAATTTTTTAATTTTTTATTTTTTTATTTTTATTTAAATTTATTTTTCTAACTTTTAATTTTTTATAAGAGTTTTTATTTGCAATTTTACTGTTGTGTTTAATTTTTTAATTTTTTATTGTTTTTAATTTTTTAATTCTCTTACTAAATCATTTAGTAAGCTTTATTTTAGATTTATACTTTGTGTTTAATTTTTTATATAGTTTATTTTGCATTTAAACTTTATGTTAATTTATTACTTTAATTTATTTTTATTTAATTTTTTTTAATTTTTAATTATTTTTTTATTTTATTTTTTATACTTTTTGTTTTGTTAAAATTTTTTATACTTTTCATGTTTATAACGCAAAAATTTACGTTTTTACATACCCTAAATCAGTAAATCAGTAAATCAAACCACCCACTCCACCTTCCACCATTCTGTGACCTATATTGATGCTATTGATCTATTGATTCAAGTCACATTTCGCGTATCATTTTGGATAAACATAACATAAAAACCAGTTCTTTATACACTGATCACCATATAGTGCTAACGTAACAAAGTTTTCAACTTAATAAAGCTAACATGGGAAGTTGTACTAAAAATATATGTACATAAAAAGAACAGCTGTTGAGCGCCGCAATAAACGATAACATTAAGAAAGTCCCACACTTACACCAGTAAGAAACTAACATGCACTACAAAACGTAGCCTATTCCTACTTTTTGAGTCATGTCTCTAACATATTAACGGTTAATCGTACACTGACACAGCAGCATTTAGCAAAAATTTATCAGAACAATGGATAATTATCATACTGGTCAACGAATATACCGTAACAAAGTTTCCACATAATAAAGCTAACAATGTTAATGAACTAGAAATATGTACACGACAAAACCTATCACACGTAAACAGAAGTAAACTGTTTGAACAACTCAACAAGTTCACACTTAAACCAGTAAGAGCAACTAGGCATTACATGCAAAACGTACGCTAAGTTCACACTTTTCAAGCATAGTCTCTACCATAATACAAGCTGGAATTTTTACATTCACACAGTAATATTTAACAAAGATTAAACGTATCCTGACCTAACTATTGTAATGGACTGAGAAAATAATGGACAAAGACAAACCTAACACAACTTACACACACATAAACTGTTAACTTAACAAAGTTCCACGCTTAACACCAGTAAGTAACTAATTTACACTTTTTTCAAGTCATACACCGCACACACACATGCACAAACATCACACACACACACACATATCGACACCACACACACACACACAACACGCCATGTCACACACACACATCAACAACATTGACGCAATAGTAGCCGATTAAATATTTTAGGCTTCCGCCCTCTTTTCAGAAAATATCAATAACGCGAAACATGAAAATGATTTTATGTAAGGGTTAATAAATAAACTTATATTTACATTTTATTATTCAGAGTGATTTGTACATAGAAAACAGATTAACATTGTACAATAAACCATAGATCGGATATTTATAATATATATAAATGGAGATTAAAAGTACCCTTATAACCATATGAAGCAGTGCGACATGAATTTTTAATAGAAAACCGCTTATCAGCTGTATGTTGCATCATCTTGGTCCCGGATACAAACTAACACCTCCATATTTCTCAGGTTGAAAAGTTGTAGTAGGAATACTATAGCATAACCCCTCCTCTGTTACTCCGTGTAAATTAGCATTAGGATTCTGTGGGATTCGTCTATTCGAGCTGCGGTTTTTTATGAGGAGCAGGTCATCGTCTTCGTGGTTCATGTTCACCCAATCATTATCAATTGTGATTTCATTCATTGGCTTTCACTGTAAATCATGGTTTTTTGATATCACAATACAATGACTCAATCATGGCCTGTACTATTTTCAGACTATGATCATGACACCAACTTTAACATTTTTCAAAATTAATAGTCATCTTTTGTATCATTTATTGATTGTAAAGACTTTGGCTTTACATATATTTTATATTTCCATCGAGCGGTTCATATTCTAACAGCATGAAAGACTTGGGCCGGTAAACCGGAAGGAATCGGCGATATGCTCAGTACCATAATTCTGCTATTGGTCATTCTGTGTAGTTCACCTAAAAAATTCCTGTTTCAGGAACTTCATCGTTTTTCCAGCGACAAACAATACAAGAGTCTTTATCTCAGTACAATGGCCTTTGTTTGACTTTGTTAAGGAGCTCGTATAATTTTATACGTGAATATGCAGTTGTAAACGATGCGATAGTAATATTTGTAGCAGTTGACGTGCGTTCGGCTAGTGCATTTTTGACACACTGTTACATATATTTACAGCCTATTGGAATAACGCTAGTGGACTTCCTTGTCAAATTGATTGATGTATGTTCCCATACCTTGTTTATCACTGTACATACTTACAGTCTCCTCTGTAAAGGGTATCTTTGGTGCAATTTGTCCCGCACAGGCTTGAGACATAATTTGGCAATGAATCGCAAATCCCCACGGGTTTTCTTGATAATTGTTAATATCAAGTTCGAAACCTTCCTTTTTCTGAAAAGACGAACAAACTCTTTAAGTTTTTTCTCGAAATCAGGATCGTCTTCGTGAAGTATTATTGGTGGTGCTGATGCTGTTTTTTATTTTTAAGAAGTGGTTCACATTTCCTTCAAATAAAAACTCTTTCTCTTTAAACGACGAAATACTTCAAATATATCGAGTTAATTTTGTATCTCATGTCTGTTGTCAATTGAATTTTAGGTGTTGTGTATACGCCTTCAATAGCACGCTCATTCTTATCATGATTCATTTCGCACAATTTTCTTCAACACATTTTACACAGAGTGGAAATATTAATTATTTTTGACACGTTTAGCGAGAACAGGGATGTATAAGTCTTGAGGAGGAAGAATCTTAATGTAAGCTGTACCGAAATATTTATTCATTGATACCATTCTTAAATGATTCAATGTCTGGTACTTTATCACTAATCAGTTTTTCTGGTGAGCCACAAGGATATTTTCATTCGTTTTCTGAACATAAGCATAAAGCGATGTATAGTCTAAATACATGATCTTCTGTCCTTTAGTTGGAGGGTAGTAATGCACGAATGGTTCGGTGCGACCTCCAAACAATGAATTGTCTATTATGAGTCTGTTGTTAACAACATCATTGCTAAAGACGTTGAATATAGTCGTTAATGCTTATGTTTTCATCTGAATGATGGATCTTGAATGAATTGGAACTTTTGTAACTAGATTTCAATCTGAGTTGATAATGAAATCAACGTCACTAATTAATGATATAGTACCGATGATTGTGACTGTTGCTCATAATTTAAATACTGTACTTACAAAGGATCTATTTTTGTCCCTGAACTTTTATCCTTTAGTGAAGAACTTCTTTCTCATTTAAAATCTGAAAATGTTGTGCATGTTTGTTGTATTAAGAAAGGGAGGAAGTGAATGCCTACCAATATCTTAATTTTAATGTTTGGCAGTACTGTATTGCCGGATTGTCTTTTCTGTATATTTTTCTTACCAATTAGGACTTACTACCCTAACCCTCTCTGCTACTTTCAGTGCCAGAAATTTGGCATGGTGTAGTAAAAATTGTAAGGGGTTCAGTGGTCTGTGGTTTTTGTGCTGACACACACAGAATACTAATGATTATACAAGTAATGCTACCCTGAAATGTGTGTTAATTCCTAAAAATTACACCCTGCATACTTGAGAAATTGGCTGCATTTTACTATAGAATCTGGTATTGTCAAAATAATAATAGATCATAACCTACTAAATACTTTTGATATTGTTAGATGCCTCTATACCTGGCAAGTAGCCCCATTCCCACCTGCTCACTCATCATCGTCACCATCATATGCTGCAAGGTTGGTTCTACTTTTACTGTAGAAAGTAAAAACGCTCAAAGTGGTTCACTCCTCTCCTCTGCTTGCAAAGACCAAGACATGTTTGACCTTACCAGAAATACTCCCAAATCAAGATATTGATGTAGTCTGTGCTTCCTTTGTTCATGAATTTCAGAGTTCGCCTATTGATACATTCAAAATGAGTTCCTATGGAGTATCTTTCCTGAAATGTAAAGCCTGGTGGAATGCTGTATGTGAATCAGCTAAGCTCTAGTACTTAAGTGAGTACTAGCTCCAAATCCCTTTAACCTTCTTGTTTTTAATTCTCACAATATGGAAAATACTTTCTGTATCTGTCAGTGGAATATCGGGAAATTTCATCTAATAGATCATATTTAGATTACTTGATATGGATGTATAACTTTACTATCCTTGCTTTACAAGAAATGTTCTTGTTCCATGACAAGCATGTTGCCTAAAAAATCTACAATCTTTTCCAAAAGAATAGAGATAGTAAAGGTGAGGGAGTTTTGCTTGGCATTAGGAATAATGTGCTATATCAGGAGATAAAAGTTGATGACAAATCTAGAAATGGTGGCAATTCAGGTTTTAAGTCATCCCAAAAATTTTATATTCTGTAGTGTCTATATTCCTCCTTCATAGGTAGGTGCTATTCTTCGGTTACCCTGAAATGTTCCACTGTTTTCAGTTGGAGTTTTAACTCTCATGTTTTGTGGGATTCTCTTCGCGATGATTCTAGAGGTAACAAACATTTTGCCTTGCTTAATGTGAGAAACTTAATGTTATTAAATGACTCTGTTCCCACATATGTTTGTGACTCTACTGGAGCTCTCTTAACATTGTTAACATTGGATCTTTCCATAACAATGTCTGATATACTGTGTTGCTTGACTTGGTCTACTTTCTGGGATACCTTAGGGAGTGATCATTACCCAATACTTATGTGCTCCACTGCACTATCTATGCAATCACAAAAAATACCAAAATGGTTACTCAATTATAAAAAGTGGGCTGATTTTACAACATGTTTGACCTTACCAGAAATACTCGCAAATCAAGATATTAATGTGGTCTGTGCTTCCATAGTTCATGAATTTCAGAGTGCGGCTCTTGATACATTCAAAATGAGTTCCTCTGGAGTATCTTTCCCAAAATGTAAAGCCTGGTGTGGAATACTGCATATGAATCAGCTATTAAGAAAAATAGTAATTTATTCAGAACCTTTATAGCCCACCCAATTAGAAAAGAGCTAAGGCAAAGGCCAGGTTTGAAGTCAAACAGGTTAAAAAGACTTTTAAGCATACTTATTTGAAGAGCATCAATGATCGTACTACATTCTCTCAGGTATGGGATAGAGTCAAGTTCTTAAAAACTAATAGACATAAGATATTTTGTATTATTTTAAAGCCAGAGGGTAACCTGCACCATATTCAGGGCACCTTTGAAGTAGCTAATGAATTAGCTTTAACATTTGTCAAAACTATCTTTGAATTGGATATGGTGATTTCTCAGATTAAGAAATATACTTCTCCTGGTAGAGATATGATCATCTATCCCTTTCTGCAGCATTTAACGGATTCTAATAAAAGGCTCCTTTTAGAATTTTTTAACATCATTTGGGTTGGTGGAGAGTTCCCAGACAAGTGGAGAGTATAGTTTCTGATCCCTATTTTAAAACTGGGAAAAGTCCATACTCTTCCTTCTTATCACCCATTAGCTTTAACCAGCTGTCTGTAAGTTATTGGAATGGTTGGTCCTACATAGACTGGTAACATATCTGGATGACCACAATATCTTGAGTCCATATTAGAGCAGGTTTCAAAAACACTTTTTTTTTATGGCAGAGAACTATGTTTTTGGAATGTAGCATACAGGTGGCTTTTATAAAAAAGGAATTCTTGGTTACTGTGTTTTTGAATATTCCTATCTCAGCTGTCACAATTATATTATCATTATAGCAGGGGCATTCCAGGACAAATCAGCAGGGCAAGGTAACCACTAGGATTCAGATTTTCTTCAAATTTGTTATATAGGGTTGTTTTGGGAAAAACACCCAGATCGCAATAAAAATTTCCTAGACGTACGGTTCGTCCCGTGACGAACCCCGGAAAAATTGATCCCCGAAACCCATTCATTGAAGGCTGTAGTCATGAATGATTAGACATAGACCATACAATTTATAATATTAGACATAGCATGGTTAAGCTTTCATTTAACTAAAAGCACCATCATACCATAATTAGGGAAATTCCCTCAAATTTATATTCCCCCCCCCCAAATTACTCAGATATTAAATCTAATCTATAGTATTATATTCATTACATAATGAGATAATTCAATGTTGAAAGGAAAAAAAAGTGGACATTTAGTTTTGTTATTTTTTAGTATTTAAATAAATAAACATTAATGATAAAGACATTATCATTTCAATATATATATATTTACCTCTTAAATTATATATATTTAATATATATATATATTATATATAATATATATATACGTTAATATATATATATATATATATATATTATATATATATATATATAATATATAAATATATAATATATATATAATAATATATATATATATATATATAATATATATATATATAATTATATATAATATAAATATATATATATATCTATATATATATTATAATATATATATATAATATATATATATATATATATAATATATATATATATATAATATATGATATATATATATATATATATTACGGATATATATATATATTATATATTATATATATAATATATATATATATATTTATATATATATATATATATATATTAATATTATATAAATTTGTATACTATATAGAAATATCATATTTTATTTTTTGGAGAATATATAGGCTAAAATTTCAATCTGTCAATAATCTAAGTATATAATAGACCTTAGAAGTTCATAAGATTAAAATATAATAAAAATCTTAAGAAAATATCATAATCCCATCCAGAGAATTAACCTTTTCATACAATGAGCAAAGAAAAAGTCATTACACAAAACAAATTGATTAAAGTTTTTTTTGAATCTGAAGTAAATAAAGATTTCCCAATCTCGAATGATCTTAATATGTTAAAGATAACAAGGAACAAATTGTAATGCCAAAAAAGCTAAATTAATAATTAAAGAGCATATGATTGTATAAAGAAGATAACAGTAACCCTATAGTTGGATTTTCAACATTTGCAGCGCTTCATCCTCCCTATTGTGTATTAGCAGGTTCAAATGGTACTCATTCTGTATGTGTTGTACATATCATCAGAATACGAAACTCAAAATTCTGACTTACCCTTGGGAAAATATTTACTACAAATATTAAGAAAGAAAGATGTGTGTGCCATAATATAGATTGTCATATGATAGGTGAGCATATGTCCAAGAGAGGCTGGTGTAATAAATTATCTCACAAGTCTTAATACATTCAAGTAATATCTGCAGTGGAAAATTAGGTATAAACCATTGGATTTTCTGATGTTCTTTTTTTTCAATAATATAAACATATTTCATTGTTTTAATAAGTAAGTGTTAAACATTCTGTAAAGTAAGCTTTGTAGAATGATGAACTTTTTCTAGATTTGCTACAATACATATAGCATCTTCCACAAAGTTGAAATATTTTACATTAAAAACATCCTCATCGCAAATCTAATGATTCGCACTTTTGCCAACTATCTGAAACTCAATCAGAAATCGTGCTAGGAGTCTCATTTGTGACCTAACTCTTTTATACAATTTCTGTTTTTTGTCATGATGACATATAATTGACTTATATTGTTCTTTCCCAAATAGCAAAATTAACTTATTATTAAGACATTGCTGAGTAAGTTCGCCATTTCTTATTCTAAACATCTCTAGTGTATGCTTTTTGAAAGTGGAATCATCTATTTTTGTTACAGTAGACTTCCTCTCAATTTTGTGAACATCAAACGGAGACAGCAAAGGACCAGTCTCAAAGGCACCAATAACTAATCAGAATATTGGAATTCAAGCAATGTAATTTTTTGTAAACAAGTTTAGGTAAACAAAATCATTTTTTTTATGTAGAACATGAAGACATAGAAAATGTCGGAAATGCTAAGGAGTCAGATTTGATAAAGAGGCATTACCAAATTCCTGGAACACAAAAGTTTCATAAATTTGTGCCATTAAGTAATCAAAGTTTAATTGCATATGAATTATCCACTGATGGCATTGGTAAAGAGTTTCCTGTCACTAAAATGGCTATGAATTAATGAAGATTTTTTAAGGGAAAGGAATAAACCTATAGAGGAATTAGGTTTGATGATGAAAAAAGTGGGGTTCTGTTAGAGCATGATGAACGGGAATTTGATTGATTTCACAATGAGTTTCGCACCCTCAGGATACAAGACATTACTATTCAATTCCAAAAATAAAAGAATTATGGCATAGTTGACAAAACACAATTCTAAATATTTTAAATATTTTATTTTAAATCATGGTACTTCAAGGATTCAGTACAAATGGTGGATAAAAATATTTAAAAACTTTTATCTAAAGTATCTCAATAGTTGTTATAATAAAAATATGTTTTATTCAATTCACCATACTGTTTTTTTTATATACGGTATATAATTATATATATATACTAATATAATAATATAATAATATATATATATTTATTATATATATATATTATATATATATAATATATATATATTATAAATAATATATATATATATATATACTATATAATATATACTATTATATTATTATATAAAGAGTATTATAATATGATTTGAAATGAAATAAAAGAATGTTTTTGGATTTGATTTATTTAATTATTTACTAAAATAGTTTTTCTCAAAGATCACTTTTTTTCCCCTTCAATACATTATAAAAAGTGAACTTTACATTATTGTTATTTAAAAATTTGTAGATTATTTAATATCATGGTATTGTGGGGGAGGAAATTATAGAATTTGAGAACTTTTTCCTAATTATGATAAAGCGCTTTTAGTCTTAAAAAATGATTGTGTTGTAAGCTATGATTAAAAATTCTCTTTGATTAAATTTTTTTATTTCTTTATTTTCAGAATTAAATATATGACCTAATATCAACTTGATATGTTTAGATAATGTCTGACACAGAAAAAATGATGATCCCCTCACTCTAGCAGAAACAATGAAAGCCCTTATGGAATTTTATCAAGAGCATAGAACGTAACAGAAGCTTCAAGAAATTTCTGAAGCAGAAGTTGCCCATTGAAAAAATGGGTATGTTTTTGTCTCGTTTATGCAGCCTATTTATGTGAGTAGAAATATATTATATACGTATATATATATTATAATATATATATATACTATATATATATATAATTATAATATAATATAATATATATATTATATTATATTATTATTATTATATATAATAATATTATATTATATATTTATATATATATATATATATATATATATATATATGTTATATATATATAATATTAAATATTTATATATTATATTAATATATATATATATTATTAAATAGGGCAAAATCTTTTAGAAATTTAACCTGTTATTCTTTAATCGTTAACAAAAAAAATTAACGGCGTTAATCATTAAAGCGTTTATCGGTAAAGAATGTAACAGGAAGTTAACGTTAATCGTTAACCGTCTTCAAAATATAAGAAATAGTAATAATAATTGTTAATTTCTTTATAATGTCATCATATTACAATATTAATATGATATTAAGCCCTATAGATGAATTATCTTAGACTATTGACCTAGCAGGATTACTTTGCCGCTTGCCAAAGTATACTTCCAAAGCCAAATACATTAATTAATTCTTAGTAGTTTAATTATTGCAAAAAATAATAGATATACCACTTAACAAGTGTACAACAATATGTACATTTTTTATAAAATACAACGCTTATTTAGCCCTACTTCTTATATTTTTCACTAATTACAAAAGAAGCAAGTTCAAGTAACAACGAAAGAAGTTAATGACCACTGAACTGGCAACAGTCACTATCTTTTTTTCTTCAGCGAATCAATAAAAATGAGAATACACATAAGAAAAAAAAACATGTTAAACATAATAATACGATAGTGAACCATGTGTAAGAATAAACACATTTTTGACCTTAAGAGGAGCGTTTAGGAAATTTTTGCGGAATAAAAAGTATTGTTTTCGAAAAATCCAATCAGAACCAATAACTGTGAAAATAATTTTATAAAACTCGTAAATTAAACGAACGTAACGGACAGTAGGAGAAAATTTTTTAACTCAGTTGACGTTTAATTCACAAAATGTAACTCGTTCATATTCCGTTACTTCTAGTTCGAAATTAAACTTTCAAAGCGTTAAAAATAGTTTTAATGAAAAATATTTAAACGAATTTATTACCGCAGAAGTCATTTTACGCGTGAATGTATTTGACAAACAATAGTATATACATGTACAAATATATATATATATATAAATAATAGATAATATATATAATTATATATATAATTATATATATCATAGTATATATTAGTGATAGGACGAATGACATCGTTTCATCATTATCATCAAAGATTAGGCACTATTTTTTCTCAACGCATCATCGTCAATTTTATGCCCGATTATTTGAACGAATATTAGAATTTGCGTATTATTAAAAACTCAATAAAAATAAATATATATAATATTATATATATATATATTATATATATATTATAGTATATATTATTATATATATATATATATACCCTATATATATATATATATAGTAATAATATGATTAATAGATTCTATTAAGTATATATATACTATATATTATATAATATATATATAATATAATATATATATATATATATATAAGATAAATATATATATATATTATATAATTAATATTAAATATACTATATATATATATACTATTATACTATATATATATATATAATATATATATATATATATATAATAGATATATATATATAATATATATATATATATATATATAATATTATATATACCCGTATATATATAGTATATAATGATATATATATATATATTATATTATATATAGATATAATATATAATATATATATATATATATATATTATATACTTATATATATTATATAAAACTATTATTATATATGTATATTATATATATATATATAAAATATATATATATAAATATTTATATATATATACTATATAATATATATATATATTATATATATATATATATATACTGTAATATATAATATTATTATATATATATATATATATATATATATAATATATATAACACACCCATTTTGCTTATGGTATGTATGACATTCCAGTGCCTAATGGTTCACCCTTCTGTTTCGCGTTCATATACACACTCATTTCCCCAGGACATCTGTAGAGACACCAACTTTTATCCACATTATCAATATAACATCTTATATCACACACCACTCTTCATGTCAACACTTACAGAGCATCCCATCCCTTATTACCCTATGTGTGGAGAAAAAATTGCCCAATCGTATGTCCTTTGTGTCGTAGAAAGGCGACTAACGAACAGTGGTAGTTGACTGCCCACTACCACTTATTCTTTGCCAGGAATGCTAATGCATCCCTTGGAGAATGTCGTGATGCCGTAAACGGCCTTCTATTTTCGGCGAAATTATTGTATGAATTGTATGGTACATGGAATGTCAAAGAAATAAATATTGAGGAGAAGAGGAGAGAGGTGCATAATGTATTTTTAATATTGTAGAGGGGGGAAAAATTTCATTTTCTTACTGTACCTGAAACAAAGATGAAAGGAAACAGTGAAAATGAATGGTTGTGTCGAAATGTGTTTTGTTTTAGGTAGAGTGCGTGTGGACAGGAAAGGATGAGAGGGGATAGAGGATTCTGGCAATTCTAATGAGTGATTGTGACACACCGTAGAGAGCCTATGTAGATTTTGTGTGTGTGGGTGCTAGAAGTTCTAAAGGTTAAATTTAAGTTTGAAAAGGGTCGAAAATTTGTGTCGTTGCGAATATGGTTCATTGAGGGTAATTGTTGAATAGAAGTGTTGCGATTTTTCTGGGATAACCTCTGATGCTGTTTTAAATGCAGTGAATTATATGTTAGATGACAATCAATGTATCCGAATGTGAAACTCAAAACTCGATCAATTGGACAAAATAATCTGCATGCCACATCAGAGGGTTTTTTATTTTTACAAAGTTTGTCTCACTTACAATTCCTCGAGTGCGAGACATTGCAGTCACTATTCCAAGAGGGGTATTAGTGATGCTTCAAAAGTTCAGCTAGTCGAGAGCGTCGCGACAGTTACGATGCTAGTTGATTAACTGATTTGAAGTGCGAATCTAACTACGCTTGTACTGGATTTTTTATTATAGTATATGTTAGCATAGATTTAACTGATATTATCTCGAAGCTATAGGTGAGCAATTACTAAGAAGTATGTTAAATAGTGCAGAATTTTTTTTTCGCATCAGATAAAACATAAAAAAGAAAATTTTTTTAGTGGCAAGCAAGAAGGAAGAATAATATAAAGAAGGAACAAACAATAGAATACAAAGTGTCGAAATTAATGTGCCTTGGTAGTGTACTACTTACAAGATACTCACTAGAACATGAGAATCAAGAATACGATCAATTAGATCAATAGATCAATAGAAGGGCAGATTTAAGGTCAGCACCCTTTGAGTGCGAGGATAGAGTGGGTGGTATTGATTAACTTTGATTACTGTTACTCTACTGCTTGTAGAGTGATAGAATGTGATAAGTACAAATGCAATTTTCTCTCTAACAGTCTCCTCTGAAACATACATCAAATAGAGAAATTTTTAGTTAAGAAAGCATGTTAATAATTATTGAAAAGAGAGAAATTAACGAAACAACAGAAACATAATATAATAAAACAAGTTGTGTCTTTTGGTATCATTGCTGGTAACTCACATAATAGTCTCCAATAACCCTTGAATCAATAGATAATGAGAGTGCTCACAAACTCAGGATACCTCATTTCCGATCCCGCAATGCGTAGGCCGATTATGAGGCCGTTTGATATGACACTTTCATATTCTATTTCCTTGAGTAATTTACGTACACTTATTGATGCATGTGTGAATGCGAAGTATTTTCGTAGCAAATAGAGAAGTATGATAAAGATGCATATTAATTAATTTGTGAGTCTATGAAACAGTATTAAAAGTATAATAAAGAGTATTTTTATTTCTTGAAAATTTCTGTATCTCCAAAATTTTTAAAGAAAACAAAATCGAACACAAATGCGAATTTTTTTGTTTAGTTTATTATAAGTTCTTTTTTATGTATTCAATAGATCAATAGAATCTGGAAAGGTAAGGAGTGTAGGCTGGATGGTGTTTGGATTACGGATTTACTGATTTTACTGCTTGTAGAGATAGTAGCAAAACGGAGTATAACCAGACTGTTTAAATAAAAAATTTATGACCTCTAGGAATCCAATACCATGTAAATTGATTATCGAAAATGTTTAATTCATGAGGATAATGTCCAAGAGAGTGTGGTGGCTTTTGTTTAGTGTATGCTTGGCCAGAGTGTTGTATTAACTGGTGATTTACTGATTTTATGTCTGCTATTTGTCTAAGAGCATATAAGCAAGAAGACATAACACAAATTCGTAAGTACATACAGAAATGAGTAGGAATTATGAGAATCAGATAGATACAAGGTAGATGTCTGATTAGAGATACGAATGGAAAGTTTTTGTTAAGGAGTGTGGTTGCTGGAGTTATATCTATAAATTTGAAGATTTTATATGCTATAATTTGAGAACGGATTTCTATACTGGAAATTTACACTTGATCTCTCCATAGAGATCTCACTGCCAAAGACGATAATAGATATCGGTTTAAAGTAATTATAAAAGTACATGACTGTACAATTTTTCTATATATAGTAGGTTAATAAGATAGATCAATAGAACTGCACTAGAAAGGGATTATGGGAGGACTCACTCTTGGAAGGAATTAATTGGATTTGATACCATGTCAATCTTTACTTGATAATTGATGTTTAGATCACGATGTGTGCAGTTTTTGAGATAGGGTATGATAAATGAAAAATAGACAGAATAATGTTGTATTAAACGACATGAACAGTAGATGAAACAAACTCGAAACACAATCATTGACTAAAAAATGTGTAGTAAGATAAAAACAAAAATGTTTTACATCAACAAAATTAAACAAAAGTTTTTGTGATTTCATAGTTAAACAGCCACAAATATGTGAGCTTGCCACTCCAAGATTGAAAGAGATCAAAATAGAAGCATTAGTAAAGTGCAATAGATAAAGGAATGAGAAGTGCACAATCGACAAGTCAATAGGATATGGGAAGGAGGGCTTCGAGGAGAGGGCAGTTTGATTAAACTGATGTCTCTGATTACTGAGTTGTAAGGGCGTATGTCCTAAATACTCACAAGAGTTACAATTTAGCTTTTTAAATTAAATATATATCAATGAAGCTTTGACAGATCACTAACGAGTCAAATAGGTACTCCTTAGTAGTTACTCTAAAAGAGCGATCAAATAAGACTCAATACTATAATCATCGCGGTTACGATAGGGAACAAGAAGGTAGTGATGAGCGTGCTGCGCAGAACTCGGAATGATAGTTCCTCAGTGTGAAAAGCTCGCACTTGTTACTCGTGCTCTCTCACTCGCATTTAAGGTATTTCGCGGGAAAATTATGTCTAATACTTTTCTTATACTGTTCAAAATGAAACTATTGAAAAAAATAAATTAAATGTTATTATATTAAAAAGAATAAAACATATAATAAATAATAAATAAATAATATAGTAATACTAATATATTATTATTATTATAGTTGACGTATTTATATAACAAGAGAAATCCGCACAAATAATGTAAAATACAAAACCAAAATTTCTTTATGCTTAATAAGAATGTAATTTATAACTTAACTCAAGCTAACGCACGTGTTCCTAGACATCGAGTTGCCATATATATATATATATATATTATATATATATAATATATATATATATATATATATAATATTATATAATATATATATATATAATATATATACTATATATATATTATATATATAGGTATCCAACTCTGTTCTTCTTCATTCTCCTTTCATTTTCTTATAAGATATGCTTAATCTCATCAGTGAGAGTTGGAATAGAGCTAAACCGAAAATTTTTTTTATTCATGATGCATCAGAGAGCACTACAGTCGCGCGTTCAACAATAATTTACTCATTTACCTACTCTCATATCTCCTCCTACGTTTCATCATCTTTGTCCCCGCTCTCTAATTTCGTTATCCGGTAACCTTAGCTATTCTACCCTCTACAGAAACTGTGCCTCCGATTCCTAATTTCCTACCGTTCTTTGTGTTTCTATGCAGCTCCTCATGTGTCTTACTAGATACTTCACATCTATTTCTATATATTTCAGAGTTAGCGTAGGGACCATACTCTTCTGGGTGTTCCAAACACCACTTGCGTGGTTTCCTTTCCGTCCTTTGTTCGTTTCCTCCCTACCTCTATCTATATCTCTCATCCTTATTTTCCTTATTCTTTCGTTACATTTTCACTACTCTATCTCTCTTTATTTCACTACGCGATAGCCATTATACCTTTTAATAACTTTCTTTATTTTATTAATATATTCACATATTAATACAAATTTATATTATTGTCTTGTGAATAGTGAACGGAGAAGAATGAAATAGATAAATTTCAATTAGATTAATCTTAGAACTAGTTATCTTAGTTAATTAAGATAAAATATAATTTAAATTAATTAAATTAATAGTATAATTATTAAATTTTAGTTTTATTAATATTAGGTTTATTTATTTATTTATTCCTCTTATTTATGGTGAGGAATTATAAATCAATGATAAAGGGTATAAAAATGTTTAAGAGTGGATTAATCAATCGTCACCCCTTTCTCACAGTACTAGATTAAGTGTGGTTGCAGCTCACTCTGTGAACCTCAATTCCAGGCAAACGGCGGAATAATAATAATACAAAACATAATTAAAAGCAATTACATTAGAGAATTTCCTTCGCACTTGTAAACTATATTTTTTCATTTATATAATATTTTAATAAATATTTTATTAAATATTGATTTATTAATTATTTATTTTTATATCTCTTTTTTTATTTTTCTCATTTAATTTTTTTTATTTTTTTTTTTTTTTATTAATATTTTTTTTTATTTTTTTTATTTTTATTTATTTTTTTTTGGGGGGGGGGGGTTGCAGTTATCCAGTCTTTCCAGATAGATCATACTCTGTATGTCTCTTATGCTTCCAAGTGTTATCTCCTAGCATCCTTTCCATAGATTTCCAGGTTAATTATTTCCAGGATTTCTCATTAGCATTCACGTTCAATATTTTGGCACTTTATTATAAACTTACTTATATTATTAATTATATTTATTATTACACGCTCTCTCACTTACCACCTAGTAAAAATAACCTTGTCGTTCTACTATGATACTTACTACTGTATAGCTCAATACTATTGCTGGGACACTCCCTAATGCTTATGACTATTATTTCATGCCTCCTAACGACTCAATAACTATATATTATAATAATATGAGTGACTACTTCCTCTAGTCATGTGCATATAGTATGGTGAGGGTATCGGTACGTAAGTATAAAATTAAGTCGTTATATAGTGCCAAAAACTTAGACTATTAGCCTAATAATGCACGTCTACCTGTGAGTAGATTATTTAGGGTATACTAGTATTTACATTTCGCCCAGAGTTTTCTAGGCTAACCAGGAGTTGGTCCTGCGTCTAGTTTATGTATGAGTGAATAAATATAGTCTCAGGTCTACTAATATTCTCATGCACCAGCAATAGTTATGCAGCAATGTTACATACTAGAAAGGACATATAACGAGCGTACACGTGAAACCTAAATATCCAATTATTTATATGTCCTCTATCATGTCAGGTAGACCCACTATGGTTTACCCCGGATACATTATAATCACACACAAAAAAAAAAGTACGCACTGACTTTTTACAGTGGAAAATTGAATAATTCATCTTGTTTCACACAAGTGTGTTGACTCAGATTTTATTATAGCACCATGTTACTCTAGAGACTCATTCATTATTTGGATCAATCTGAAAGTGCACTCGCCGTCTCACTTTACTTCGAGTGAGTCAACCAGAGTGGTTGTTGCCTAAGAATGTGTATTGCTATATACTTTTTTTTACATAATAAGCATAATCGATATTGACCAATTAAAATCATAATATAAATAAATTACTCACGAGCGTATATTTGTAATATACTAATTAAGATTAGTATATTCACTAAAAATATCTCGCTCTTGTTATAAAAATTAACTGACGTGTTCTTTGTACTTAGAGATAGTGACTTGCGCCTCCTCACCATGGCGTAAGTGTGTTTAGTATAGGCACATTGTCTCTAGATGGCTCTGCCAAATGTTGAAGTGTTTGTTTTCTTTCTTGAATAAAAACTCTTAATATAACTCACTCAAGAGAGGAGTATATGAATTATATTAGTAACATGTAGAGTCGGTTATGGTATTTTCATTACGGTTATTCATTATTACTCTCCTATTCTGTATTGAGTTAACTGATATGTGATGTGATGGTGACTTATCGTTCACCTCTCATCCCTCTTCTGTCATCGTTTCTCTCGGCATTCGAACCTTCCCATTAATAAGAATATAAGTAATAATTAAGCACACAAAAAAAATATATACACAATATATATACTACCACAGAATAGACGTACATATAATCACAAAAAAATAGCTATTTAGGCACCTTTTGCCTTTCGAGAATAATGCACGTTTTCAAGGTCAATCAAGCGTACTATACATGCCCACTATGTGTGTCTATAGAATTTTACAATCCCATAAATTAAAGGTATGCTATATTATATGAATAAAAATATAATTAATATCAAAATACTATAATATTTTTTTTCTTAGGTCTTACGTGTACGATGAAGAAATTACTTGCAACTTGTTAAACTCACTCAACTAAACTCGCTCACTCTCTCATTTTTTCACGATTGTAGAATGTGTTAGGCTGTTTTCTAGTTACATGCTGTCTCTGAACCTCTCTCGCGGAAAACGCATTGCTGAAGCCATAAATATATAGATGCTAATCTATTATATCTCATATACTACAATTTATAGTACTAAAAGTTTCATGTTTTACGAAGTCTGTGTCTATACAGACGTTAACACACCTAATTTTGTTATTCAATGGCATATAAATTTTTAGATCTAATATAAGTGAGTGAGGGTGGCATAATTAATATTAATAATAGAATTGTATATATATATATTATAGATTATAATATATATATATATATTATATTATATATATATATTTATATATATATATATATATATTATATAATATTTGTGTGAGTGTGTGTTGATTAAGTAAAAATGATAAATATTAGCATATACAACTACCAATATTTTTTAGAACGAGCCGCGCCTGATATATATATAATATTAATATATATATATAATTATATATTTTATATTATATATATTTATATATATATTATATATACCTATATGATATATATATACTATTTATATATATATATAATTATATATATATATATATTATATATTATATATATATATATATTATATTATATATATACTATTATATATTAATATATATAATATAATATACTATTATATAATAATATATTTATATATTAATTATATTTATTATATATAGTATATATATATAATAATATATTATGAGTATTATAGTGTGTGTGTGTGTATGTTAGTGTGTGTGTGTGTATATATTGGGACGTGTGTGTGTTGTTTTTTTTTTTTTTGTGTGTGGTATGTCTTTTGTTGGTGTGTGTTGAAGAGAGAAACTTTAACTTTCTCGTCGGTAAACGGAATATTTTATTTATGATAATTTTACCGTACTCTGTTAATAAAATAAGGCATTAATAAAAAAATCATATAGTTTCAAATGCAGAGTGGATGGAATCATTTATAAGGTAGGTCTTGTTTATGCTGATAAAATTCTTCTGGAGAATTCATGAGTTTCACCTATATAAATACTTAAATAGAATGCTGAAATGGGATTTTTGAGGTGAATACCATTAGATGGAGAAATATGGTTTCTCTTGATATATGGTGGTGTGTGTGGGTGTATAAATTTTCTTTTTTTAATGGAGATGTGGAATTGTTTTTTGTAAGTTAAATATTATTTGGATGTGTTTTCGTTAATTAAAGAAATTAATTTTACATGGTTGATGCCAAGATAAGGTAGTGGTTAATTTACTTTACGATAAGGTAGAGACAAATTATTGCTTTTGCTTCACATTCAGATACTGTAATATTAGGAAATTTTATTTCGCTGTTTTGACTAGCCAAATTTAAAACGAGTGTAAGACAATGGGAAAAGTTTATAGTATAATTAATATATAAGAGATGAATATAGAGTATATCTCCAAATTAAATAACTATCATATGTTATATAAGTTTATCTCGTTATAGAAAATTTAGCTCACTAGTACGTGCGGGGGGAACAGAATATTAAAGTGCTCTAACGGCTATAGGCCTGTGATGCAGACAAGAGATAGTTATAGTAAAGATTATTAGAGGTGTTAAATGGAATAGTGTTAGTAAACTACCGTATTGTTATGTCCATAATGATAATATCAGAGAAGTGGTTTATTCTGATTCAATTGTTAGTATCGAGAGAAAATAAGGGAAGTAATATGTAGTTTTTTTTAAGATAAAGTCAATTGTGCTGCTAGAGAAAATTAAAATGAATGCTCGAAGAGAAAGGTGTAGTGTCTTGATCGTAACTAAAATTTGAACTCATTGCGGATAAAAAATGCATGCCTTATAAGGAGAATTACTCACGAGTATACCCTCGATTTTTTATTTTGAGTGTAAATGAAAAATCAAAGTAGGTTAATGTGGATGTTGTTATCTTATGAAATGTATTAGGAATAATTCATTATGTTATTGATTTACCAGGTTGTTAGCTCTCAAAATTACAAAAAAAAAATAAAATCAAATACAATAACATAACCATTAAACCATGTCCTTTTGCTAGACTTATTTAATGTATTAGATAAATGATTTTAGAATATGAGATTCGATATGTATTAAGTGTAATTTACTAGAAGAAAGTTCCGCAGCATACTCTCTCAGTATCAAGAAATGAATGAGTTTACTTAAAGAGGAGGTCACGGGGAGTAGAAGTGAGAGTGGGGAAGAGAAAATCCCTAGTCAGTGCATTATTATCTATGTCTCAGGTTCTAGTATCTACACAGAACAAGTGTATTTTTGTATAAGGATAATATAAAAAACTTATAGAGATAGCAGCGATTGAGACAGCGGTATTATGATAATAAGGTTTTGTCTTAATATTTATATATTGTATACTATACTATTAATCAGATAAATTAGGTAGTATGTTTACACCACGCTCTACAGTTTGGTTTCTAAGCAATATAGATTGCTTTCCAGAAAAGGCGCCGATATATTCTGCCATTTGTCAGGGTAGCTGACTAGCTAAAGCACGAATGTATATGGAAGGAATCTGATGTAAAATAATTCTATTCACTTTCTGTAATATGGTGATTAGTAAATCTTAAAACTCATCATTCTCCATGATATTAATTAATTTGCTTCCAAAAGCGAAGTAAAAAAAACTCACTGGGTATTTAACGATAAATTATTTGCTTTGACCTACCTCTGAAAATAATTAATAATAGCTTTAATAATAATAATACTTTTTATAATAAATATTGTAATTAAATTATCTATTGATTAGCAGGAAATAACAACCATAAACTTCAAAAGTGTATATACTCTCGCCTTTTACAAAAACAATTCCATCCTATATATAAAGAAATTTTTTAAACCCTACTCATAGAATCAGATCCTAGTCAATTAAATTCTCGCTTATTACATTTATAATCTGAAGTATTTGTATAAGGAAGATCCGCATCGTTATCTCTCTAACATGTGATATTAAGAGTATTTATTATAAGTGAATACTCATGACTTGCATCCAGAAAGAATTATTCAGCATAAACAAGACAATACTAAATGATTCAACTGCAACTCTGCATTGACATTTCACGAACAGCATGCGAGAGTACTACAAGAAAAATTAATCAATAAAATAAAGATTGTATAATTGACCGCGCTCAAAATTAATAATTCTTGAGTAACCAGGTTAAAAAATAGAAAATAGTTATTCAATCTGTTTATTTATATATTAATAGTATAATATGTAGTATAATTTCAAACAATAGCGCGTGGGAGGACTATCAAACTATTATACTCAAAAATGCAGAATTCTTTTTCTACTTTCTTTCAAGATGTTTCAGAGATAGTCAATAGATAGAAAAAGTATTATTACATGAGACAAACCAAATACCTATTAGAATTCAGTCTATTATTACTTATTTGATCATGTTTATATTTAAAATTTTATATGTTTATATTATCATATTATAAAGTTAGCTTTTACTAAAGAGGCCCTCTTAGTTATTTTTTAAAGGACCAAAGTGCTAATAAATATAATATCTATTTTATGTGATTTATATTATATTTATTTATAATTAGCTCAATCTAACGATAAATGATAAATTAGGTTGATATAATATATGGAAAAAGGTTAAATATATATAATTACCTATTATAATAAATTATTATATTTCTTGATTTAACGATTACTCTCTCTCATTTGACTTTTCATATATATGTGACATTTAGAGAATGAGCATACCCTGAACACAAATGATAGCTCCGTGCAATAAGTATTTATCTTATATGATTATGGATGAAAATTGATATACTCGAGAGAAAACTATTTTTATGATAGCAGCAAGAGAAGAATTAGATATGCTAGGCAAAGTTTTTCATTAAGAAGATTGAATGACAGTTGGTGATTCGTAGTGGTAAGGAGAATGCCATAGACATAAATCCTGAAGTGTGAGATATATACTTGTATATAAGTCTTTGAGATGCGCCTAGGCGTCTTTACATGAAGGTTATTGGTTATGGTGTATGTCGATTCGTATTAGATAGTTCACACAAAATATGTGTTCACATTGGAATAAAACAGAAATATTTATATGAGTCTCAATATATTCCTCTGAACTCAAAATGTGTTTTAATCACATGACTATTAGAGAAGAATAGTGCGAACGATTATGCATTTTAAGAGGAGAAATTAAAGCGAGCTTTAGATGTTGCCATTTTACATTCAAACGTTATTGCTCGATGACGATTTTGAATTGATATTACCTCCAAGCATTCTGAACACACATATTCAGATTAGTGGGGTTGTGAAAATAAATTATATGCTTGCATTATGTTGAATTGGAGCACATCAAACAAAAAAATGAGGCAATTAGTATAAGTAGATAAAGTGCGATTACTATCTTGTATAAAATCATAAACATGTGTGAGTACTATGCATTTTTAAAACTACTATTCGCTTTAGATTTAGTTAATAGCGTATTTCGATAGTCGATTGGTTTACAATTAGTGTTAGATAGCATTGTGATCTAACTATGTTGGTGCAGTATGACTAGCTCTGTACATTGGAAATCAGATGAAAAACTTCTCTGTATTGAGGAGTAAATCCACGAGATGTTGAGTACATATGTGCATTTGAGTCAGTAGGAACTAGCAAATGCTACGAGAGGTGAGACAGAATATCTTGCGAGTATTGTTGCTCAGAATCGCACCTCTGATTGTATGACGACACATGTGGCTGAAGTTCATTACAACAAGGAAGTCATTCGAATTTAATTTGCAACGTCGATTTTGTGTTAATGTATGGTAGTGTGGAATATAATAGATTAGATAGTTACCGGTAATAAACCACAACCTGGGTAACTAAAGGAATTATACACAAAATTTACAAAGCTCTATGAGATCTCTTTAAAAAAATAGAGATTTGATACTCGCTCCAGTGTCAATCTTCGAGGAGTGATAAGGGAAATAACATTCTCGTTATATTTTATTGAATATTATGTTTAAATTATATATTCTAAGTGTTATAAATTCTACATTGTTTATCAAGAGTGATTATCAATATATTACATTATATGAGAGTAGAGTTTATCACTCGGTGCTACTCGATGCAGTGATGCTGTACACTTGCCCTAGAGCTTACTAAGGTAGCCTGTTAATGGCTCATTTATTTATTTGTACGGCCTGGAGGATGGGCATATAGCTACCTTTGTGTAGGTATGTAGAATCCTCGTCTTTCAGAAACAATAAAAATATAAATATAATTCATTATAATTAAAATGATTAAATAAATCCTTTGTTGAAAACAAGACCCAATTTATAATATTAATAAAAATAACTGAAATTAAATATTTGATATCAACACACATATATTTACCTTACTCCGCTTCTTTCTGCCGCAATGATAAAAGTGCTCTAGCTTGACTCAAATCCATCGGCACGAATATTCATGTATAGAATCTAAGCCGAAAAGATAATAAAGCCCCAAAAGTATGTCAATCCCCATATAGAGGCTTCTACTATATATGTCACAAAACGAAAAGCCGTTCCAGGCCTTACCTGCCCTTATTCCCACTAAGTGAGAGACTCGGCTGCAGTTTCAGAATGATTTACCTCCTATCTGAAGTTCAACCAGCGGAGGAAGGTTTAAATGTGGTATTAAACTTGAATACCTCTCTAAGGACAAAAGATTACATCCACGCCTCTCACACATCTTTATTACACTTAAATTTTCATGAGAAATTACCTTCGGTCAATCATTGAAATGTTTTCCAGACTACCCACCAATTTAGTAGTGTCATTTTGACTTGGGGTATTGCGTATCGTTATACATCATTCACTGCTCAGACTCTTACTCTCCGTGCACAACATTTTCTGGCCAATTCACTTCTTATTATGGCACCTTTTCTATTCTCAGACTCTCTTCGACTATCACGTAACCAACCATTAATCCTCTTTTACTAATCAACTACGCTACTCCTTTGCTTACTTGTACTCCAATACTATCATAATAATTCATTTCTCTCTTCTTGGTAGTTAATCATGCCCTCATTATTACTTCTCTACACTTATCTTTTCTTCTAGAACATCACAACAACTCTATACTGGTGATTTACGTGTATGGATATCCCATACTCTCTCTACCTCTATCCTATAATAGACAACAATTTGCTTATGTGACTTATGCATCTGAATTTTCACTATTCTCTCATATTTTAATTCCACTCTTATTATTTCACTCCTTATCTCTACTTAAATCCTTTTTCTTAATGCGACTCTAACAAAGGGTGACCTCTCCTAGATGCTTGAAATTTGAGCTATTCAAATTGACGCTAACGTGAATCACAACCGTTTTACTGCAGTTTCCTGTTATATGTTAGCCTACATTACTCTTTTTCCTACTTCTTAGACAAAACATGCCAGTCTTGTCCGTATTTTCTCCCTTTCACTCAATATGGCCAGTTCTTACTGGCCATCCATAGTGTTTCGCCTCCTATTCCTCCTGTTCTGTCCTTGTACAGCTATCTATTTTCTTTGCAGCAAATTCTTCTCATTATACTATTCATTCTTACTCTTCACATAAATACTCTTTCGAGCTTGACCTCACATAGACTCGGGTCCTGCTCCTACTAAATTCTATTGTCTCTGTGAACACCATAACAACTTTGCGTACGTCTCTTACTCATCTCCCACGCTATGCATTGCCTAGTATTAATACTAGTCACACAAATGTATAATATTTTAAGAAGTTTCAGAAATTTAACTTTCGTGAAAATCAGTTTGTAAGCGTACGTATTAAATTTTAGTATTATTCAAATCGAGACGTTGTTACTAGCTGGGGATAGAGGAAATTCAAAGAATCCGCCGTAGAAGTGCTACAATGCTGAATCCAACTTGATTTTTCCATTCCGGAGTGGCGCAAGACAGGGCCCAGCCTTACCCTTATTGGGTTAGAGCTGGGTAATATTACAAGCCATTAGGGATTCTCCCAACAGTAGGATTCAATTTTAGGGGACATCCGGCCTTACTGTTTCGCCATAGCACCTTTTGCAGTGATTGCGATTTTTGCCGTCACAGGGTAAAGTTATCTGACATAAGGCAAAGCACTCTGAGGTATATAGAAATGGCCAAAACCAACCATTGTTAACAATTAATTGAAACGAAGACAAGGATAGTAAAAGAATAACTTGTTAAACTGTTTTAAATCAGAATCATTTTCCCGGACAACAAGAATATAATCTGAATACAGGACCTCCAAATATTGCCACTGTATTCAATAACTACGAAAAGAATTAAGACCTTCAAGTGGTCAGACAACTAGGAGCACTGGTTGTCAATGTCCAAAAGAATATATAATAACTACTGATGAAAAAATACCTACAATTCACCAAGAAAAGAATATATAGGTTATAGAATGTGATTCGTGAACAAGTATCAAGAATAGATTACTAATTGTGAGGTAAGTCGAAACAATAAATTAAGGGTTAGACGATTAGAAACTATTAAACGCTAACCTCCTTATACTTTATGAATACTAAAGTTAATATGGCAAGTTAAATTTGCCTGATAGGCTTCTTTCTGTAATGACTTATATTAACTGATGTTTTGAACTTTTTATTTTTCATACCGACTTTTGCAAGAAGTCTTGAACAATTATATTTGATTAGTACTATGAATCCACTTTTGATAATAACTTCGTATGGAAAAATATAAAGATTAGTACATGTTTAATGTTAGTTTATAATATATTAACAATGGAATTCCGTGTTTTGTATGGCCTTTTACATACGAAGGTACATGTTTACAATTATGGTGGAGCACGAGAAACTAGTCAATATATGTAAATGAAGCCATGCCCAATTGAAATGCTCGTTTTTATGAAAGATCCATTTATAATGATTTTGTGAAAATAAATAGGAAACATGAACAACTGAGTGAACTGGAACCAAACCCCTCATATACAATACAAGTCGTGATGAAAAAACCAACTCTACTAGGCAACCAAACACTGAAACCACTAGAACTTATTGAAGTTTCTACGAGAAGGCATATTCCGATACAATGGGACGTACGGTGAGATGCCAGTGTCTCGTTACACCCAGTTATTACTGTATATTATACAGTGCTGTGCAAGTGAATACCTGAGTGAATCTGTAAAGTCTTCTCCCACCGAACCCGACACCAACGACTCTTCGCACAAATTCTGCGTCTTTTCCCTAACTCCTATACTGGGTGATTCTATTATGCCAGCGAGGTTGAATTTTATCAAATAGCTATTTAATTCACTCATCTCTTACTCCTCACAGCTCTCGAAATAATCGCTACTGAGCATCTCATCAAACTAACAAGTCATAATTTTATCCATCACACATTTAATATAATCAGATTAATACCAATTATGGCCACTGTATTTGTGAATTGGAGGTGCGCTCATTAACCGGGTTTTAGAGGAGTTTAAAAACTTAATCTCCATTTATCTCTAGAACTATCATACTTTTGATGGGTTCACGCGGCCCTCCGTACATATGGTGCCCTTGTTTCCCGTTTGATAAGTGAATACATCTACGTGCACTGCGGAACTGTATTAGCATCTGAGAAAGTTTTTGCTTCGGTTCTGAGTTAACTTCAGTGGTGCGCACTGTGATTATCACAACTTAAGTTGAGTTTACTCCATCCTACCTCAGAGTCCACTCGCAGGCTATGCAGTTTTTCCTACACCTTCACCGCAAATTCAATATAACGGTTATATACACGCAGAAGTCAAATTAGCTTTGTGTCTTTGTATATTCATATCTACGCGACTATCGTAAGCTGGTTAATCTCTATCACTAAAAAGCATGCTACTCTTCGATGCCTCTTCACACAGCTCAAACACCGAAGTGGCTCGCCGCTCACTAGCGCGGATTAATCATACTAACCTTGACTAACATAATTTTGTGCACTTTGCTCTCCTATTTGCTTCGAAAGACTTTAAACTCCCGTTTTCTTCAACACTTCAATTTTTTATACTGTTTCTCACTCCTATTTCAGTTCATATTAATTTGTTTACATTTCCACAATTAAAATAACAGTTACTCGTGTTAAGTGACAGGTTCCATCACGACTTTTCCTCAATGGGTTTACTTTCTCACTTTGATTTTTATTGTACCAAATAATCTAGATTCGGAATAGTATAAACATGGTGTGTGAACCAGTGCTTCTCAATGAAAAACCTGCCATAAAAAGATAGTAACCCGCACAAAATTTCCCTTTATGGTATAGATCTGGCGATTTTCGATTCTTCGTTTATATTATACTTTTCTAAATAGAATTGACCATAATAATAAAACTAAAAAACTGAGTGTTGTTTATCATTTCCGATCTGTTTCAACGTCAACCAATCGCTTCATGTTAGGTGACTCAGGTCTATTAGCATGAGCCATTATTTACGAATAATGTTTTAGAACCTAAATTACCTTCTTTGGTATTGGTATATTTAGCAAGATTGTTTTAGTAGTTGTTGTTAGAAAGTTTTAAAAAATGGGATTTTGTATTTACACCGCGAAAATAAGTTAAGTAAAGAATTTATTCAGAAACAAGACTAGAAAACTTTACGAAAACAGTGTAACCAACTTGCTGTGATTGATAGTTTGGTCACATGTGACTTAACTCACAATCAGGCGCCTTGATGGCTAAAACAGTGGAGCATTACGAAGATCCTCTGTTCGGCGTGCTCACTTAATAACTGTAATACACCGACAGCCATCTCTATCAACAATAAATTTAACATTAAAACATGATTCTTGTTTCATGATTCTGAACTCCAGTGTTTAAAATAAATAAAAATAAATTATTCAAATTCTGAGTGATGTCCACAAGAAATGCCAAATCACACAACCAATCGCTATTACGTTGAGACTTCCATAATATAACTTTGACCAAAAATTTACAGATATATCTTCAAATAATCTTTATAGATAGATTTTCTGAAAGTAAACAACCCACAAACTAACTAACTGAATACAAAACCAATATCAAATATAAAGCAAATTGAAAAGGATAACCATTCCTCAGATAGTTCAAATACTTTTCAAATAGTTGTTTTTCTGAAGAGTGGCCCTCATATAGTTTTTTATAATGCGAGCTAAAATTAAGCTTTATGTAAAATAGGATTTGTAATCTATTATTTTATTAAATGTCATCAATAATGTTTAGAGTAAATAGTTTTTTTTTATTTTTATAACAAAAATTTGGGACCTGGTTAAAAAAAAGTTAGGGAATTTTTGGTTATTGAATTTTTTACCCCCATATATATACTATATATAATATATTATATATAGTAGTATATATGATATGTATTATATATTACTATATATATATATATATATATATATATATATTAGTATTATAATATATACTTATATAGTATGGTATATATATATATATATATCGTTCTCTAGTAGTAGAGAATAAATATATATATAGAAGGTGGAATTTAAGATTTTAGGCCGGTTTGTCATAATTCAGAAGCAATTATGCAAATTACTTTATGGAGATTTTATTGTCACTATTTGATTGATGATGTGAGAGTATAGATATGAGTTGATTGGTTTCATATTATGTTATGGAACAAATAATGAAATCGGCCATTATGGCACGTCTGGTCTCTCGACCTCGGGCGAGCCACCAAGCTACCTTACCATAGAGGTTGTCAAAATAATTTTATCTAGAGATGACGTCGTGATGCGTTAATGGATAAGAATTAGAATGGGTTCTTATGCTCAGTCTGGAAGTTTGAACCGAAATATGTACTAGTTACTTTTAGCTGTTCTTTGGAATTTTGGTTTTGGGCTATTGCGGACATAAAGAAGCCGATTTTTGATGTTCAGAAGTAAATATCGTCTTGAGATTAGATATAGAAGTCAGTGAGGGCTATTAGAGCAGGTGGTATTCATAGAAATCATTATGTCCACATTTGTTCTATTGGACGAGACCATTAAATTTATCAATGTTTCGGACCTTCGGAGCATATAGCGTGAGAGATGAAAGGATAAGATACGGAACAGGAGGCAGTGAATTGTGTTCTAACACAGCTCTCAAGAGTAAGAAGGTATTTCCATTGTTTGCTCGGAATAGCTCGAATGTGGTGAGAGGATAAGTATTATGCCAGTCAGACAGCTCGCTTCTGTCAAGAAGAGTAAAATCACGCGACATTGTGAATTTGTGACAAATCTATAGTGAAAATCTGAGCCATTATACACAATTCCTGGTGGCTCACGATAAATAGTGTCACAGGATAGCTCCCAATACTTATCGTTTAGCGCTCTCACAGCATGCTCTCCAAGAAGAAGTTGTATCGCTGATCTTGTGCGCGCTTACAATTCATTGGATTGGAAAAAATACGTTTGAACGATATTCGAAAGACTCGATGCTCGCCAGGGTGGAATTGCAAGAGGTTGATCAGTGAGCAGGACCGTCTACAAAAACTCACAGAGTAAGAGCGTCTTTTTGTGGTTGGATTGGCTATTACTAGGAATATTGTCATCGACAATCGGACTTGAATCATATGATCATATTAGTAGCGAATGGTAGAATGTGATCATATAATACTGGCTTAATTGAAAATGCGAATTCCAGTGAGAGTTTCGTAAAAAATGATTGCGTCATCACTGATTATGATATAGTTCTTCAAGCGAAGAGGATTAATATGAATCTCCAGTTTTGGCAACGAGGACTGTTTAATGACTTGTGTGACCTTATCCAAGCCGGGAGCGCGAGTTATAGACATAGGAAACCATTAGATCTTCGTCGTTCTGTGGTAAGGATGGTAAGCCAAAGGGATTTTAGGGTTATTAGTTAATATTAGAGTCCAAATCTTGCACCTTGTATGAGCCTCGAATATTTGAAATTTAGGAAGTACTTTGAGTGATTTCTATTTATTGTTGTTAACATCATTAGAACGTACGAGGCATGTGTGAGATGTAGTGTGGTATATGACACATTGAAGAGTGCATCGCGCGAGTTATTGTAAAGATGTGAGTATTGGCGTCCTCAAGCACAAGCTCGACACGAGGTATAATGACTGTTTGTATGCGGGCGTATAGATTTTGTGCGCCAGCACTAAATATATATAGTGCAAAGTTAGCGATGTCTCTCTGTGGGCCATTCGAGAGTCTAATTAGTGCACAAGACAATGTCTATTTCAAATGTCTCCTACAGACCCGGGTTTTGACTACATGAGAAGTTAAAGGGTGTAATGCGGAGCGAATTTGTACAAGTACTTGTCACGCACGTTTGGTAACGAAGATTAAATGTTGACCAAAAATATCAACTGAGAGTGTGAACTAGAATCGATAGTCGGGCAGAGTTCATAGGATATGATTTATGAATGTGCCAATCTTTGTATAGCTTAGTAAGCTGTAATAAACTAGTTATATGAGACTGTTGTAGAGCTAACTCAGTTGTTGCTTCGCAGTTGGTCGTTTTATTGGTTATAGCCATGTTCGAAAGTGTGGAGCACTAAGTCTTACGTAATTGATAACCATAATGTCATATGATATATGACAAGATGTATAAAAAGAGGAGTATTAACGATGTGTTGTACGAGACTGTTGAATTCATACATTAGCTTATCTAATTCTTGCGCGCTAGTATCAATTTAGACCACTTAGGGAAGATATCCTGCTAGTTTTTGGGTCAGAAAGAGTGCACGCCGTGACTTGAAGGATACTGATTGGGAAGAACAAGGTGCGTTTAGTAGAGTAGTATAGGTCAATTGCAAGCGCTCCTAAATACTTTTAACTATTAACTTGTTCATTTAAAGACTCGTATCTTGTAGAGAGAAGGTATAAATATAATTGTATAAGTTTTTAATGGACTTAGCTAACAGTAGTGGATTAATTAATAGGTGTAATATAGAGAAGTCTATATGCATAAGTGTTAAGTATTATATTAGTGTTTTGGTGATTAGCTCATTAGTAATGTATATATACAAAAGTATGTTATGTATATAACTATAGATAGTGAAGGCGTGTATGTTATAAGAATATAATTGTGTGTCTCCTAAATAATAATATTATTGTTTGTATAAGTATTAATATAGCGTGCATATAATGTAGTGAGTCTAATTTAATATAATGAGGTATCATTCCACATTTGTTCAATTATCTAAACTCATTTACATACATATTAGGACTATACGATTGATGAAAGCGAGTACTTGAAAGGTTTATGGTATCTACATTACATACATACATACATTACGCAATCAAAATCTTTCCATTAAAAATTAATTCGTTTCATAGATGGCAAGAATAGACATGCAATGGCGCTAAAAAAAATTTGTACTACCACAAATAAATTCAATTAAATGAATTTAGTTTCTGAACGATTTCTCAATGATATAGCGTTTAATTTCAGAGTATTGAAAATGGCGCTGATCGATAATGAGAGTAACGCTTTCGATGCTGACAAAATGCTAAACATGGTATAAATATTTAGTTGTGGATGTGATGAATTTATGAAAGTAACGTTAGAAAGAGTAAGGATTATACTGTTCTGTAGTATAATATAGTTAGAAGTGGATCTCTAGCACTCGGGCAGTTGTAGGGAGAGGGGTCATAGTGGTGTCGAGATCTGTCCCATCCCCTAGAGAGTGAGCTTGGAACCAATGTGTCTGAGTTAATATTAAGGTTTAGCTACTATGTTGTGTATAGAGATCTGTAACAGCTGAACGAATATGTGATTATTTGAGATGCCAACGTCGTATTTTGCTATGTGGTGTCTCGAATGTAAATAAGCGTTAATTGACTGAGTGCAATAATCGTTTGGTATTGAATGTAAATAGGACTTAAGTCTTAAGTAGCGTCATTAGAGGATCTTATACAATGACTCGGATATTGATTGTTACTCTATAGTTTATTGTATATATAATTAGATTATCAAGTAAATTATGGTTACATTGGTGAATAATGATATAAGTATTTAGATATTATAATAGTTGCAAGTGTGTTCAGCTATAAATTGACTAAATTCTTAGGGCGATGCTAGTGTGTGAGTAAAGAATTTTGATATAATGTTATTATATATATATATCAGTGAATAGAACATAATTTAGATGAGTTGTATTATGTGGTTGATGTAAGGATAAAGTAGTAATACGAGAGATATTAAATGGATAATAAGTATGTTTGAAAGTCTTGGTATCATGTAGGTAAGGATGATGACTATCGGTTTTTTTAGCGAATGTATTATAAGTGTGCGAGTTAGTTGTGAGATAAATACGATTCCATCAGAGACTTGGGAGATCTCGTGAGAAATAAGTGGATATGTGAGTCAGTAAATCAACGTGAATAATGTTTTGAAAGGACAGAATAATGGAGTAATGCAGATGTCATAAGAATATTAAGTGTACATAATTAAGAGGAGAATAGTGCATATAGGTTATTATTTGTGAATATAAGTGGATAGGTATTCAAGGTATGTATGTCACTCAACTCACTCACTATATCGTCACTCATAAGGGATGAACCCTTACTCATACTTGACGATTTACCATAGTTGAAGGGTTCACGTCAGCAGTCCTCACTGTTGTGAAGCTATATATAGGGGTGATTTATTTCTTGACTGCGACGTAAGTCCTACCCAATTAATGGTACCGTACAAGATGAGGGTAGGTAGGCGTTTGGCTTTCTTTTTAGCGCCCCAGATTAGTTCATATTAGTTCTATTTAACTGTCTTTTACTTTCTGATTATAATGCTATCTTGATGACACTATGGCTGAAAGGTCTAGTGGCAGATCGATAACGATTATCTGCACTGAGTATGTACTACTTGTACGATTACGAGGTCTTCTCACTTTTACTATTTCAAGAATATTAGTACATTAAATTATACATAAAGTTACAAATAACTTCAATAGCTTACTATGTCTTATATATAATAAATAGTAATAATTATAATATTATATATTAATATGCTTAATATAAGAATATGCCTTTTATTTACCAAAGCCTAAATTTACTTTATATAATTGAAGTGTGTTTTAAAGATTCAATCTATATATATAAGTTAGCATTTGAAATTATATTTTACTGAAGTTTCAGTTAAGTTTTCGTTCACACAAATAAACTTTTCCAAACATTCCAGATCATGGATTTTATTAGGAGTATTCCTTGGTACCTAGTTATTTACTTAAATCTTATATATATAATAAAAATTTGCTTGTATTTTTTACTTCTGAAAAATAAGTATGATGTTTGTTTTAACATCATGATCTTACTACTCAATATGCAGGTTAGTTTCATTTTAAAAAATTATACTATTATTACATAAAAAATTAATAATTAGTGCGTTTTCAACTAGTTTATTAATTTTAATTTTATTTATCGTTAACATCTATTTATAATTAGAATGTTAGTAAATAATTATTAGCTATTAATACCAGTATTTATATGTGGTTAGACAGATTTATTATATCTCAGAATCATGAGAATTGTAATTATTAGAAAATTCCATGCACCTAGTATGCAACTAAATATTAATAACATTTATTAAGTTAATACTAACTATTTAATATTAATTAGTAATACCTCTATTTTAACTATATTTATGTATTTCAGATATTTTAATGTAGATACCTTAAAAGACTTGATATATTATGAAAAATAATGTAAAATATTAAAAAGTAAAAGTAAAATAAAAATACTCACCAAAATTTATGTATGCTTTGGTTTTTTATAATGAAAAAAAAAACGGTTCTTT
>JABUQX010027402.1:0-2500 GCA_015478945.1 Trachelipus rathkii | reverse complement strand
TATAATATATAATTATATATATTTTATATATATTAATATTTATATATTATATATATAATATTAATAATATATATATAATATTATATATATATATTAATATATTATTATATTAATTATATAATAGTATATATATATATAGTAATTATATATATATATATAATATATATATATATTATATAGTATATTAATTAATTATATATATATTAATATTAGTCATATCAGTTATATTAATATTATATAATATTATAATATATATTATATATATATATATATATATATATATAATTATTTATATATATATATATAGTAATATATATATATATAATATATATATATTAATATATTTATATATATTAATTAATATAGATATGATATATTATATATATATTAATATATATATATTATATTAATATATTAATATATATAATATATATATATATATATATATTAATATATTATATATATATATTATATATATATATATATTATATATAATATAAATATATATTAATATTATTTAATATGTATGCTTATTTAATTAAATGATGTTTGACTTATCCTAGTAGATACTAGATAATATCTAATAAGTTATTAATACCGTATTTAAGTGTATATCGTTATATTATTAATTAAATTATTATATAGTGATATATATATATATATATAGGTAATAAAATAATTTATAATATTAAATTATTTATATGAGTTAGGTATAAACTAACCTATAACTCCAATACCTTAAACTATATATTAACCTTATAAATACTTTAATACCTAAATAACTACTATAACCATATAAACTTAATAACACTTAAATTATTTAAAATCACTATACATAAACCTAATCATCACTCATAAACACTATATTAACGTATTTCAATACCTATACTTTAATATAACTATGATTACCTATATATTAATATATAATATTAATATATATATATATTAATATATATATAATATAATATATATATAATAATATTATATATATATAATTAGTAATAATATTATAATATATATATATATATAATTTATATTATAATATATATATATATATATATATAATATGATATTAATATTTATTAATTATATATATATATATATAGATTAATATAATTAATTAATTATATATAATATATATATATATATATAATAGTAGTAAGGGATTCCGTATCTGACGATAGTGCCCGCGGAGCTCCGTGCCTTTTTATTTCTACTTGTTATGACTTATTTTTAGCCTTTGATGAGTGTTTCGTTTCCCAACCCCAATTTTGGCGCCCCTTCAGGAGAAGGGGCTCGCAGGTAACGGTTGCTGATAAGTAACCGTTACGTACGTTACCTACTCACTCCCTAGTTTTGGCCCCCTTATATTGACCCCCTCACTATATATTTAGGGGCGTAGCCCCTTTTTTTGATGTGTTTTGACCTGATATTTCGGCCTTGATTACACGTTCTAAGGCCTGAAAATTGACCATTTATTAAAGGTTCTCAGTGGGATTAACTTGATACTCATGTACAGGGTACTGCGTTACTCTATGGTGATAGGTAAACTGTCTACCTTATAGAATGATAGAGTGTTGTATAGGACTCTGTCTCATATATACCTAACATATCGAAATGGTGATGTAATGTAATCGATTATTGCCCTCCAGACCCTTAAGACGCATGTAGGTAACCGTTCCTAACTTGACGCCTGTATGTATCGTTCCTAACTTGAACGCATGTATGTATCGTTCCTAATCTAGAGCCACACCTTAACATCCTAACACACACACACACACATACACACACACTCCCCCTTAGTGAGGGTCATTTTTAAAATATATAAACCCTAGGTATAGATAACTCGATTCCCTACCCTCTATATTATCTATAAATATACCATAGGCATTTTACCTTACAGAACCACGTCTAAGATCAGAGATGGTTAATGGATCTTATATTTTCAAGTCTATCCAGATTTATATAATTATATATATATATATTAATATCATAATTATATATTATTATAATAATAATTATTAATATATTAATTATAATATATATAATAATTATATATATTATAATATATATATATATATATATATCTATATATTATATATATTATTTTATATATTAATATTTAAATATTATAATATATAATATTTAATATATATATATATTTAATATTATTTAGCCGTATATATATATATATATATATATATATAATATAATTATATATATAAATATATATATGAATAATAAATATGCTATATCCAAACTCAATCCTTATAATATATATATTATATATTAATATATATATTATATATATATATATTATATATATTAATATATATTATATATTATTATATATGTATTATAATATTATATATATTATATATATCGGTATATATATCATACTTTAAAAATCGGTAGAGCGACAGAGTCACATGGCAAGGGATTAGCGGGTTCATTATCCCCTATGCACCGGTCTATATAATAATATCTATCCTCTTCTCTT
>JABUQX010027401.1:20000-52754 GCA_015478945.1 Trachelipus rathkii | reverse complement strand
CAGAGAGAGAGATGTGGGTACGTAACATCCAGAAGGAAAGATTAGCGCAGACCATCTTGCGCAATACCCTTTCCTTTCAAAGGGTTGCCAAAATTTAACCTGATGGGAACAAAATTTTCGTCAATATTTAGACCTCATGGTAAGATACCAAAGGTGTTTGATATCCGATAAAATATTAAGGGTGGGTAACGATACAATAACTGGTTTTCTAGAAGACCCGGCATATATATCACGTTGGACCCGCAAACACACTTCTTTTCCGAAGAAGGTTGCACCAAATAATATAGGTGATTGCCTTAAAAAAATATAGAAGTAGGCCATAAAATATTTATAGAGGACTTATGTCATAAATAAATTAGTGGCCATGACAAACGACAGTATATAAATTACCGTGGCATCATAAAATGACCTCATGGAGATAAGATATTCAATGAAGGGTTGGTACGAAAAAAGGTACAAGAGCCAAATAAGGTAAAGTCCATCAATAAAATGGAGTAAAGTAGGACCAGTAGTTAAAAATATTAGGGCCCTAAAAATGGTGCAGAGTAAGATAAGGTCATGATCAAGGGTCATGACAATATGAGTCCAGAAATTAAAGTCGTGTTCATCTCTCGGAGATATAATATCATGCGTAAGTATTTATTTTTGTTTCTCGGAATGTTAGCCACCTATCTAACTAATAATATAATATATTAATATATATATAATATATATATATATATATATATATATATATATATAAATAATTTAATTATATATATAATATGTATATAATATTCATAAATCTATATAAAATATTATATATTATATATATATATGATATATTAATATATAGATATATATATATTATTATATTATACTATATATTATATATAAGTTATATAAATAGTCATATATATATATTAAATGGTAAATAGTTCTAGAATTACTTAAGTCGCTACTTACAGAAATAATGAAACTAAATAGCATTTTGGAAATATTATATACTAATTATCTATTTTCGAGAAAAAAAAAATTTAAATAATAATAAGTAAATAAAGAATATGAATATAATAGTGAAAATAGCAATGACGATACTAATACTAATCAAATATTATTATGGGTCTATGGAATATTTATTATCTATTTAATTAATGTCTTTATGTAACCTAAATGTATATTGAAAGCATATATTATGGAATTGAGTAGGTCCATATACCTAGTATATAATGTTTCAGAGTATAGATATTTTTATAGTCTTAAAAGCGTTTTCATTCACGGATCTACAGTAGATTGTTAGTTTTGTTATTCAAAAAGCTTTTATCCACTTGTGAGGACTATACCTTGTAGACAGCATTAAAATATAGTCCTAACTTATCGCATATCCCAATTCAGTAAAGTAAATATGCTGTTACTTAGTCTAGAGTGTATAACAGTGGCAGAGAATAAATATTTTTTTGAGTGTGAGCGTAAATGGTAATCTAATTTATCTTATTGTCTGATTAACAGCTCCTGCGTAGAGTCAGTCTGACATATCAATATAGATTATAGTAGCAAAAAACTAGTTCACTAATCTAAAATTATCATTATATTTTTTTTAATATACATTTTTTAAAAATGTCTTTAACTCAAATTATTAGAAGCAATGTTTGTTCATATTAAGTTGAGAATAAGAAGATAAGTATGTAGGTGTTTTGAAAGTTCATTCTGAAGATAATTGACTATTTTAGGAATAAGATTTCTTCATTTTCGGAATAGACTACAATAAATAATATGATTCACTCTTTAAATAGATTCCATATAAAGAAGGAGAGTATAGGGAAATAGGGTAGTTTACTCCGGGTAGCTACTACGGCATACACGAAGGAATAGACCACGAAGGAGTGGAGGAACTATCGTTACGCCACCTAAAACTGTCACTCTTCCTCGGTCTCGAGCACCACCTAAATAGGGAAAGAGAAATTAAAATATAATCGATATATTAATATAAAAAATATTATCTCAACTATAGAGCAAGTTTCACAAAAAAAAAAAAATAATAAAGAGATTAAATACACTAACATAACGTACACAACCTTACTTATAAAATTTTCACGAGAGAGCTGTTGTGCGCACAACATCATAATGAATTAGATTTCAGTACACTGTATGATTTTGCGTTATAAGGCACTCTCAAGAGCTAATTTTCTCAACTCAAGTCTACACTGATGCTCAGTTCATCATTAGTGATTCACTGCACGATCAACTGAGTGAGAATCAGTAATAAACTAAAATATCATGAGAATGGGAAATTCTTTCTAAGTAATCTCTTATAAGCATCTGAATTATATTCTATAACAATTAATATATAAATAGCGTATTTTTTAATGTGATAAAAAATATATATTAATAATATTAGTAATATTTCATATGTATAAATATATATAATAATCATGATAAAATAATAATAAATAGAACAGTTACTGGAGTATAAACTATTAATAAAATGAATATTATGAATTATAAATGATCAGGTGAAGCTGATTTTTCAGAAATATTAAATTATCACTTATTTTTATTTCCATGATGTTTATTCGTTATTTGCATAAACATAAGAAATAAAGGTAAAAAAACTTAAATTCTTCTCAAAATATTTTAGTTCATCGTACTCTTAAAAATTTTCCCTGTTGTGTGAGAGTAACAGAAAACATCAACGCAAATTCTTAAACAGATCTATACACAACTTCTAAATATATATAGTATATATTATATATAATTTTAGGAAATTAATTATGAACATATTAATAAATATGACTATATATACTAACTATATAAAAACCAATACTTATATTAATTTATATCATCATACACTACTAATTTTCTAGGGGCACTCATAAAATAATTATTATTATGGTTTGGAATTTGTATTTTGAATAAGCAATTTTGTGCAAAGAATATTTATATATATTATATTATATTATAATATATTATATATAGTATATATATTATGGCTTAATTAAATATTTACGTCTGTAAATTGAAAATTACAATCTTTCGTTATTTTTTTAGAAATTATCGATATATCGATTATTTATTTTTAAATTCTATCGTTAAAACTTTTTGTTTTTGATTATACGGTAGAGCGCCATATTGAATTTAGATTTTAATGAGCATTTAGTACGTAGCATTTTTCAAGATTATTACGGTATTACACAGCATATGTAGTAATAAGAAACTGTTTTTAAGTTCTTAAATTTAAATTAGTGCACATACCATTTTTATTAGATGAATTATTAGTATGATTGTTGTTACGATGATTTAGTAAATTGATGATGTGCAGTATTTTAACTATATATGACGTACATATCTTACATAGTATATATATAATATCAACTAATTTATACAGTGAAAGTTAGTACGTTTTATTTTTTAGTTAAATTCACAAATACCTAAATACTGAGTTAGGTCCGAAGGAGATATATGGAAACATACACTCTTTTAGTTATCTATGCATACTTTATTATTGTATGTGTGGTTATATGAAAATTGGAAGCAAAATAAAGAGTTTTTAGCTTTTTTATGCACGAATATAAAGACTATTGAAATGGTAGTCCTACTATATACTAAATTAGCAGAAGTATAATAATATATATTACTCATATAAATACTTTATTACTATACTAATACTACATCATAATACATTTCAATTTCTTAATAAATTAATAAATCAATTATAATATTATATATGAATATTAATTAATATATTATATTTAATAGATTAATTAAAAATTATAATTATTCATTATGTATGATAATAATCGTATAATCTTATTTAATAATTATTGTAAAAATATATATATAAATCAATTCAACTGGCACTATATATTAATGGGGGCTAATTCGGAGAGCTCGACCGTCTCTAAATTTATTATATCGCTATAATAAGGAAGTTATAGTATTACTCATTTTTTATAGGAGTACTATCGATGCTCGATGGAGTGGGATAGGATGAGGGGGTGAGATATCGAGTTATTCATATCCTTCACGTATTGAGGTGAGTATGGTTATGTGATTACTATTTATGTAATCTACTTACCCGGCAGATACTCGGGCACACGGCAATAATACCAGAACGCAAAGAAAAGAGGAGATATGTCAGATAGAAAACACATATCAGATTTAACACTAAAAAAGTGATAGCTTATTCTAGTGAGTAATATATAGTCATATATACTCCGATATATATACACTATAGCCTAGAGCCTATGTAAGATGAGACGTCATTATATATTATAGCTATATCTATTATCTCGAAGACTTACCTGACATCGGTGCTGTCTACCGTTGGGTATTCGTCTTAGTTTTAAACTCATCCGTATACTACTAAAACTAACTCATCAGCGGTAAAGGAGGTGATTCGAGGTAAAACGGGTCGTGCAGAGAGACACTAGTAAGGCGCCCTATATTATTATTATGCGGAGAGTCAGGTCCTTTATATTTTATTTTTTTTCTTCATGTTAGCAACATATGTGTATGCGCTGTACTGATGGTGCTACGCTTCGGGGAGGTCTCACCTCAGTCATACCTAGAGTGTGCTGACATTTTTTACGAATGACCTTAACTCTTCACTTATCGATCACCTTATATTATTTACACCGGTAAATATAATTATATTATATATTATATATTATATAATCATATATATATATATATATAGATATATATATATATATTAATAGTAATAATTAATATATATATTATATATTATACGTATTATATATATATTATAATATTATTATAATAATTACAGGAAAGGAAATGTCATCATCATTCCAAAACAAAGGTCAATATAATATTTACGATAACTATGAGTCGATATATAATCATATGGATTAACTATCAGTTATAATCGAAGAAGTATTTGAATTTTATTCTATATATTATATATATTATATATATTAATATATATATGATATATATATAGTATATATTATTATTATATAATATATATATATAATATATTATATATATAATATATTATATTATTTATATAAATATATATATTATTATATTATATATATATTATATTATAGTATATATACTAAGTATATATAGTAGTATATATATTATATATATTATATACCTATATAATATATAACTTATATATTATTAATATATATATATACTATATTTATAATTATATATATATATTATATTAAGAGTATATATTATATTATATATATAGTTATATATATATATTATTATATATATTTATATATATATATATAATATATAATATATATATGAGTGTAGGTTTATGATAAATAATATATATATACTATATAACAGTATAATAACATCCACATATGTCGATAATTCACTGAGATTATCGTATAAAGCTTTTCTAGACCTCATATTGAGTCAGATTGTTAGTCTACGTAGAAATTTATTTTTAGTTCTATGGTTTAAAAATGTATCGCTGTAAGGCTTCCAGTTCGATCCCTACACCTGAAAATATGAGTGCAGAGTAATTCTTACTAACCCATTAGACTTAAAACGAGGAGTCTTCAAACTATAGGAGTTGGCGAAGAATTGAGAGCGAGTTCAGCAGTACTATACGAAAAACAATTATGAGAATGCTGGGTAGTGCGTCCGTGTGTGCACGTTCGAGCTGATGATCTTTAGCACAATTATTTCACTAGCGGAATTGTATGCGCGAGACCGTGCTGAACTTGAGAAATAGGAGAAATACTCTCAATACGCACGTTATACAGTATGGAACGAAAAACGAGTTCTATTAGAGCACACGATGTAGATATAGACATTCATTATCGTCGAGTGTCATGGAGATCTATGAGCGATAGACGCAGCAAGTATGACACTAGTGACGATAATGTATATAATAGTTGTTCATGGTGAGGTAATATAATTTAGATGAATGATTAGTGCTATTGTTATTATACTTATAATAATTATATATTATTATATTAATTATCATTAATAATGTAATAATAATAAATAAATAATGAATAATAATAATAAATATAATCATACATACATTTCTACACCAATAATACATACCTCATTAATAATTTCCATGTAAGTGTTACAACATCGATTGAAAGGCGTATCCATCAACACGCTTAATAATGAAGAAGATAAAATAGCATATGATGTGCGTACGAAACAGAGAGTGTAAGAGGAAAAGTAAGTAGCAGCAAACAAAGAAGAAAGAAGAATAAGAAAAGAAATGAAAAAAAGAAAAGAAGAAGAAGAAGGAAGAAAGAGAAAAAAGTAAGAAGAAGAAAGAATAAGAGAAAGAAGAAGAATAGAAAAACAGAAGCAAGAAGAAGAAGAAGAAGAAGGAAGAAGAAGATAGAAGAAGAAGCTACTGCTAATAGAAGAAAAAGAAGAAGAAGAATGAAAAAGAAAAAAGAAGAAGATAGAATGAAGGAAGAGTTAGATGCGAGAAGAATGAAGAATGAAGATTAGAAGAATAAGAAAGAAGAAGAGAGAAGAAGAAAAAAAATAAGAAGAAGAAAGAATAAGATTAATAATAATAATAATTATAAGTATAATTAGTAGTATAGGGCAAATCATCTTCCAATCAGTGTATATATATGAAGTGAATTTTTGAAATCCTAGCTCTTAACATAATATAAAGTAATATGTTGTTGGTTTAACAATCGCAAGATTGCATATATACATGCATATATAACCAATGATATATTATAATTTGAGATAATTTTATAAGAATAATTTTATTTTTAAATAACTTTATTTATAAATTAATGGTAATTACTTCTCTTGAAAAACCAAACATCTAATAAATTTTTGAAAGTAATTATTATTTTTGCAGTATATAATTAGTCTATCAACTGGGCCAAATATACATCTCAAAAAAAAAAAAAAAAAAAACTTTTTTTTGCATTTCTTTTCATAAAATAATTTTTTAATTTTTGTCATGTTTGATTTCTATATTTATATTTATATTTATATTTATATACGCTTCTATAATTTACTTGAACTGGAAAGCTCTTCATTTTTATATTTAATTATTGTATATTTATATTATATTTATATTTATATCAGTTGACATCGAGGTATTTACCTGCAGTAATTGATCAGGCAACAAAGAGTCAAACGTAATCAAATTGTAGTTTTTGTTAAAAGGAGCTTTATTTAATTCATTGACAATAAACCTTATTTCGTTACTCATTATGAAGATATGGTTAAGACGACAACGCTGGAATGTAACCTAAGGAATCGACCGGCTGGAAGACCGAAGAAAAAGTGGATTGAGTCAATAATGGAATGCCTGAGGAGGGGAATGTGGGTTTCGCAGAGGCGAGAAGAAAGCTGCATAACAGGGTTGAATTGCTGGATTTTGTGAGGGGGCATGGTTATGGGCTTTGCCCAGGTGATGAACCCCACAGTGAGGGTCCGTCGTAGTCTCGTGAAGCCTCAGAGTGGATTTTTCGATTGCGACGATTTCTCACTGGGGGTATAAAGGGGACGGTGAAAGGGAAGGCTTTCTTTTCGACTTGTGTCATGTTCTTTTTACTATTTTTCTGTTCCGGTGTATGGTACGCACCTCACCCCCAATCTGGGGATTGGATAATAATAATAATAATAATAATAATAATAATAATAATAATAATAATAATAATAATAATAATAATAATAATAATAATAATAATAATAATAATAATAATAATAATTTTTTTTTTGAGTGGATGTACAGGGATCTCCACAGCACACAAGAATGCGGCTATACCGTGTTAGGAAACTAACGACAGGGGAAAACCCCTAACGGGAAGAAATGACAAGGTTGAGAATGGTTAGATCATTATACAAGATGTTTCAGTTCCGGGGCAAAATGCGTACTAACGAATGAGCGATTCGTATATGATGTGCTGAAGGCGATGTGAAGAGGTATAGTTAGCACGTCAGGAAAGAACTTGCTTCTAAAGGTCGAGATGGCAACGCAATCCACAAAGAGATGAACGACTGTGAGAGAGGACAACTGGAGGAGTAAAATGGGCAGGTCGGGGGAACCTCCCGCGACATAAGAAATAAATGAGTGAGATTTGTATGACCAAAAACGCAAACGAGCTAAGGACCACCGTCCAGGGGCGACTCCTCCTACTAGATGAAGACTACCGGCCAAGGACGGGTTTGACATTCCGAAGTTTGGCGCCACGGGCATCTTCCGCCCAACGGCCAGCCAGAGAGGAAGCCCGGACGCAAAGAGGAGGAATCTGTAGCAGGGAAATGGCCCCAGTGGCTGCCAGCGAGGAGGGAAGAGGTATTGGGGGCACACGACAACCCCTGTGCAAGCCGCCTGTTTGGGCTTCCCCATCGACCGTTCATTACCGAGGAACACCCACATGGAGGGAACCCAACAGAACTCAATGTAGTGGGTTCTGCGCAGGTAACAAGCAGAGGGACTGTTGAAAGGCACAGACCAAAAGGGTTACGGGTTGACCGGTCCAGCAACGACTGGAGAGCGCTCCGAAATCAGAAAAGATGGTATAATTACCACCACGGGCGAAGGTACTGATACTGTTCACACGCCATGGGAACATTGCTATCAAGTTCAGCCGAAAAAAACAGACCAAATAGGATGGAAGGGTGTGGATACAGTGATGTCCGGAAACACAGCTAAAGCTCCCCCCCTTCCTCCGCTTTGAACCATCATGCAAACCGCTATAGAGTCGCTATGGCCCTCCGCGTGAGACACAAAGGAATCCCTCAACGCACCGGGTGTGCCTCTAATTACTCAGCCTGGATCCGCACTGCAGAAGAGCAGGAGGCGAAGAGACCCACTGGAACGGGGAGAGGTAAAATCATATTGCATGCATGAACGCTCGCTGAGGAAGGTCGAGGAAAGCGAAGATGGAAGTAACAACCCAAACAAATGACCAATAAGAAGGGTTGTGACGGACGCGCTCTATTAAAGGTGTCAAGCCCGACGAGGTAGGAACCTGAAAGCGGATGATCAGCGAGCACATGAGCTGCTCCTTCCGCAGGATAGGGGCATTACCCCGGCCTCTACCTCCAGGCTCTCCTTCGGAGAGAGGAACGGAATGGACCCGTGGCAATTCTCAGACCTTCAGTCTGAATGGGGTCCAGAAGGCGGAGGTAGGACTGGAAGGTCTGCCCATAAGGACTGAAGGGTCTGCCCATATATGGCACAACAATAGTCCAGTTTAGCCCGCACCAGCATAATGTAAAGGTGGAGCCTGGTTTTTCTGTCCGCACCCCAAGTCTTGGAGGTTAGGTGCCGTAAGAGACCAAGGAACGGCGGCAATTAGCTTTGAGAGAGTAATATGAGGAATGGTACGTGAGGCTCATCGAGCAACAAACCCAGGAACCGCACCCTCGGCTCCACACGGATAAGGGAGCCATAGGGGCGTAACATTGGAGGCGATTGTAAGCGACCCCTACGACGAGGATTTTTACGGAAAAGAACGGCTGTAGTTTTCGACGTGGAGAATGGAAAGCCACGCGCAGAGCACCAGGAGGAAACCGTATCGATGGCAACCTGAACTGACGTATCCTCAAGAAATGGCAGCCTGGCAAGATCATCAACATAGATGGAGCAGTGCACAGAGGTCGAATGGAATCGACAACACCATTGAAACCGATAGCGGAATAAGCAACAGCACTCAGTTACACTGCCCTGCGGCCCGCCTTCCTCCAGGAATAAACGCCTCGACAGCGTGGTACCACAACGGGCCTGAAACGAACGATCCGATATCAATAACTGAAGGAAGAGGGGAAGTTGCCCCTTAAAAGTCCCAAGGAGTGGAGGCTCCGCAAACCCCCAGCCTCAACGTGTTATCACACGCCTTTTCGAGGTCAAAGAAAGCCAAGGTCATATTTGTGGAAGCAAATGACTCACGAATGTCGTGATTCAACCGAAGGAGAGGATCCTGGGTAGAGCGATTGCGACGAAAACCAAATTGGTTAGTCGGAAAATGCATGGAGGTGCTCCAACGTAAAACAAGACAGGAAGCCACCAATCTCTCCATGAGTTTACATGTATTGCAGGATCAAGGAAATAGGGCGAAGGTTATCGCAACTTCGGATCCTCCCAGGTTTGGGGTGGGGACAATAATGCAGTAGACAGACGGAGGGAAAACCCCCTCCATCCACATTCTATTGCATAAGCCGAGAAGGAAGGCAGGTAACAGAAGGATGAGCATGCGAAGCATCCTGGAAGGAGATCCGTCAGGGCCTGGCACTCATCCCCACGAAGCTTGAGGGCGTCCAGAACTCCTGCCCTGGTGAAAAAGCCTGTTGTATTAAAAATATTTGTAATCCCAAGAGAAAAAGTAAAAATATCCTAGAACGGAACAGAAAAGAAAAAGGTTTTCAAGATACCGGGATCCGATTGAGCAGGATGCGAAGCGATAACCCAACTCGTCTGCCACAAACCCCGGGAGCAGAGATGATGACAGAGGTTTGCGGGCCGTAAACGAGGAAAATAGGCGGATCTGCATGATGTTTTCGTGAAATTTTTCGCGACCATTTTTTATGGACCGTGATACAGGCGTAGAAGAATTAACGGGGGAAGCGTATGTGCGAAAAAAATGTTTCCGCGCGTACGGCGATTAAATACGCCTGGAGCGGGCCGCCGAAGCCTTAAAACCAGAATCAAAGTTGGAAGTTTTGGACCAGTTTATACATCTTCTACCAACCTTTCTCTTTTTCACGATTAGCCCGAACACAATCTTGGTTCCACCAGGAAGTTGCTGATTTGCGGGTCCCATATGAATGGGAGTATATGGTTTTTGGCCTCCTGAAGGATTGCTTCCTGAAAGTACGTGAAGGCATCCGCCAGCGACACGGGAACAAGTTAGTTGCAGGAAAGATGGGAAAGTAAGTGGCCTGAAGGTGAAAGGAAGACCAGTCTGCTCGGGTCATAGCGCCAGCCAGAATAAGGTGGTAGGCTGTGGACTGGGGCCGAAGGATGGTATTATGATTGGGTAGTGGTCACTACCACAGAGGAAAGACGACCTTTCCCACCCAAAACGATCTAAAGACGAGATGGAACACAACGAGACGTCAACACAGGAAGAAGTGCCTGTATCAAAACGTTCAAAGGTTGGAAGGCCAGTGTTGAGACATCCCAATGAGAAATCCTGCAAAATACTCAATAACCAATCGGCATTGGGGGACGTAACAGAGTCTCCCCACAAAGGATGGCGGAGGTTAAAGTCACCGAGGGCCAACATGGGCGGCGGGAGACTCGTGAAAAAATCGACGAGAGGTCTTTCCTGGTATACTTACAGCTGGGCTCCAGGTACACTGAGCACAGCGTAAGCGGCGCGTCAAGATGGATACGAGCCGCTACGGTATGCAGTGGAGTGGAGAGGGGAATGGGAGTGAATGGGACAGACTCGTGAAGCAGGATCGCTGCCCCACCTCTGTCGCTGGCTCCACGATTCAGGGAAAGAAGGGGTTCCCTGTACCTTGAAGGTTGCAAAAGGTCTCGGTCACGAAGTTGCAACTCCTGTAAACAAACAGCCAAGGGCTGATGAGCGACAAGTAATCTCTTTAGTTATTCGTAATTAGCATAATATCCGCGGCAGTTCCATTGGATGAAACGTGCCATAAACGGGAAACAATCAAGGGCCAGGACGATCTGTGCCAATAGTCACGATATTTTGGGATTTGGCAGTCTTCTCAGATGGCAAAGGCGGAAGGTCCCGTGAGCCGTCGGACGACCCACCGACAGAAACCTCAAACCCCGGAGGGAGAGGAAGATCACGCAGCAGGGATATGTGTGGACCCCCCTTGTTTACGAGAGGGGTTCCTGGGCACATCAGGAGAGGGCTCGCCAAAGAGGCGCGCCAAGTCACACTCCACATTTCGAACATTACTCCCCTCAGACGCACCCCTGCCAGACTTCTTAGCAGGCTGGGAAGGGGGACGTGTCCTGCCAGGAGGTGCCCTAACAGAGGCCGGAGAAGATGGAAGAGGAGGACAAGTAGGAGTGGTGTCGGCGGGAGTGAGAAGAGGCACATCCGAAGACGAGTGTATGGCATCCGCAGTCAAAATCTCGGAAGCGGCCCGCACTCGAGTAGAGCCAGAAGGCTCAGTCAATGTGTCCGAAGTCAAAGGAGGTGGAGGGGAAGAGGCAGGAAGGGAAGACTCCTCCATCCTCCTGCGTCCACCAGCAGCAAACCCACCCTCGACACACATCGAAGCGGCGCCACGTCTACCCGAAGGAAGACTGCGAGCGGGCGAGGTGTCAATCGATACCTCCTCGGACCTCCCCTTGGGCAGGACAACAAGGTCAGCACGTGACACTCCCACAGAAGAAGAGTAGTCCGAAGAGTCCATTGTGCCATCCGAAAAAGTTTTCAGATCGCTAGAAATTTGCAAGAGCGAAGCGAGCGTAGGCGGCGTAAAAGCAGCAAATTATCAGAAACGGTGCAGAGGTCGGACCACTGGTCCGAGATCGGCCACGCGTGTTGTCAGCGCGGCGAGCCCGTTTAGGCAGGACAGAGACAGGTCTCCCAATACAAACGGATTCTTCTGCTTTCAAGAGTCCGCGGACGCCATAAGCAACGGTACGGATGTCCTGTCCCGGGAAGATCGCCCTTGGACGGACTCTCGAAACCGGTAAGAGGGGGCTTGGTGTTTCCCCGGCGAAACAGAAGCAGAGCGTTTCCGGGAGACGGTACAGGGGCTCCGGTGAGGCACAAGAGACGTTTGCCATCGACCTCCAGAGCGGAACATGTCGCTAAAATCAGATATTCCTTGGGAGCTGCATGGCCGTCTACACCAGAGAGGAGCATGAGAGCGTGTCGTGTGTGTCGGCGAAGAACGACGAGTGGTCCGGCCACCAATTTCGGGAAAGTTGGGAGGACAATTGTCCAGAGCCACAAGAACCACCGAAACAGGTGATTCCGGTAACCGGCACGGAACGTCGAACGTGAAAGCGGACAAGTTCCGGACATAACGCACGGGGGCGATGAGCATCAGAGGCCATCGCAGATGGAGTGGACGTTGCAGCAGCATAAGAAAGAGGAAGATTTGAAGCTAGTTACGAATACTAAGTCCTTATAGACCCTCTCGACGGTCATAACTTATGAAATGGCTGCACTGCTCCAGGATTTCCTTCTCCAAGGCAAAAAACGGGCAGTGACAGAGAGGACTTGGGTGTGGCCCTGGCAGTTAGGACAACATGGAGGATTTTTGTAACAGTTCGGGTGGAGAGAAACTGCCACAAGTTGGACAGATGGTCTGGGGAGACCGACAATATTTCTGGGGTGACCAAATTTATGGTACTTGAAACATCCTTCTCGGGAAAGGCACATAAGTCCGAACCGTGTGCACGGTAAAACCAAGTTTTACCTTGATGGAGGGAATGGCACAGAGAAGGTAAGTAACAGACGAGGGTTGGTCGTTAAGGGGTTCTCCTTACGGGAGGGAACCGATAACATCGTGTAGGGCCACGTGGTGAGTCTGTAAATGATTAAGGATGGGTCAAATCCGAAGCATCGGAACAGAACTCCGGCGCATATTTGGTACCCTTCGACGTGTTACGAGAACATTATCAGGTTTAAGAAATTACATTAATCTCCCCAGATGTGATAGGGGAGCAAGTACGTTGCTCTGGGTACGAGAGGCAGCACGAACAAGAGGGAACCGGTTCCTAATTGGCGTAGCCTGTGGCTCCGCAGAAGTTTGAAGAGCAGCTTCCAAAACATCACTAAGGATGAGCTGGCTCAAACAGAAGTCAGTGGACGAGAGGAATTTCGAATGTAAATAAAATAAAAGCGGGTAGGAATAAAGACCCGGAACCCCAGGAGGGGGGACATCGCCGGAGTTGGCGTAATCAGGCGTTTAGGAATGGAACCCGGCTGACGCAGGGCTCTTGGGATGACAAGCCTAAAGATGGAGAGACAAGGGTATTCTGAGAGGCCACAACAGCCTCACCAGGTCTAGACGGGGGTAGTCCCTGAAACGGGACCGGAATTGAGGGAGCTAGGGGTGGGTGGTGGAGTACCAACCATTTCATCAACAAGGGCATCAAAGCCCTAACTGGTCGCAGGCCTGGGAATGGCCTGGGAGGGGACGGGTTGGGGACTTGCCAGATGGTGAATGCCGCCTTTCTGGAAAACTTTAAACTTTTTAGACTTTTTTCCCATGAAAAATACTCCTGCAAAATCTGCACCGTAAAAATGAACAAATTCAAAAACACAAAGATGAATAGAACATAAATCCCGGAGCGTAACCGCAGTAAACCGGCCAACCACAGGCCGCAGAAATAACACTCCCCCTAGAAACCCCACCCCGTAGGGTGGGTCATGGGTGTGCCTCGGAAAGCCGCCCGCTCGCGTCCAGTCCAAAGATAGAAAAGAAAGCCGGCACCACACGGATAAGACGCGAAGCCCAAGATTATGCGCCCAAGTGCAGACAGCCTCCTCGCAGGTTAGGGCAAGTTCGGGACCCCCTACAATAGGCGGCCCGGAGAAAAACGAGAACAACCGGGTTTTTAACCTGTAACCGCTCACCCACGTAGGAAGGAGGCAAGGATGGGCCCATGACCACACGGACACAACAGCCCGGTAGCCCACCAGGAAGCAGGGAATGGGGAGACTCTCAGAAGAGAGATCAGGGATACGTAGGTAGTACGTACAGAGAAGGGAGACAAACTGGGAAAGAAACTGGAAGTACTGGGAAGGTAACGGAAAAAAAAAAAGAAAAAAATAATAATAATATAATAATAATAATAATAATAATAATAATAATAATAATTAATAATAATATAATATAATAATAATAATACCGGTAATAATAATTAATAATAATAATAATAATAATAATAATAATAATAAAATAATAATAATAATAATAAAAATAATAATAAAATAATAATAAAATAATAATAATAATAATAATAATAATATAATAATATAATAAATAATAAAAATAATATAAAATAATTAGAATAAAAGTCCTGGCATAAAAATAATACTAAAAAATATAAAAAAAGAAAATAAGTAAATAATAAAAACTTAAGAAGAACAAAAATACAAACAATAAAAAAAACCGAAAGAACGTAAAGGAAAGGAGGGACCCAAAAAGGGGAAAATAACAAAAAACAAAACGTACAACCACTTAGCAGATACCATTCAGAAAAGGTACTGAGCCCCCACCCCCCCGCCAAGGTGGGGTACGTTAACGGGGGGATAATAATATAATAATAAATAATAATAATGAAATATTAATAATAAAATAAATAAAAATATATAATAATAATTAAATAATAATAATAAATAATAAAATAGAATAATAATAATAAAATAATAATAATATAATAATATACGATTTTGTTGCCTTTTCAAGCCTGAAATTTATTTCTTTCTACAGAAGAAATTTTTTTGTATTATACTGGAATAAAATAAAACTATTGATTTAATAACTGTACCAAGCTTTTGTCCAAATCTGTAATGTGAACCATTCTAAACTGTTCATTTTATTAATGAAAGTTTTATTTATTTTGTAATAGTTTATAACCACTGTATCATTACCAAAATGTTAAATATAAAAAAAAATAAAACTATTCCTTGAAAAAATCCGAAGTGTAAACGAACGAAAGCTTGGTACTGTTATTAAATCGCTAAAATTATAATCATCCGTAGGATAACACTAAAGAAAATTTCTTCGTAAAAAAAAATGCAATACTGCAAGCTTTTCAAAGGATCATCATCGTTTGGGAAAAGAGGATTCAAAGTATTTTGGAAGAAATAATAATAATAATAATAATAATAATAATAATAATAATAATAATATAATAATAAAATAATAATAATGATAAATAATAATAATAATAATAATAATAATAATAATAATAATAATAATAATAATAATAATAATAATAATAATAATAATAATAATAATAATAATAATAATAATAATAATATAAACTGTATAAAACGTAAAAATAGTCAAATTAGTTAATATAATGATAATAATATAATAATATAGATATAAATATTATATATATATATATATATATATTATTATATATATATATATATATATATATATATATATATATATATATATATATATATAATAAATATATATATAAATAAAAAATATAAATAAATATATTATATATATATATATATAATATATATAATATATATATATATATAATATATATATATATATATATATAAAATAACACGATATAGAAACTTAAAGTTAACTAAACCTTTGTTGTGATCTACAATTCAGTTTACTAATGTTGTCATGACAACATAAGACCAACAAAGGTGAAAGTGTCGCGCGCACACAAAAACAAACATTCATTATGAAAATGATGATAATGAGATAATGACAAGGGTGACCAAAATAATTTGGAGCACCAAAATTATTTTGATTTTTTTTTTCAAAAATAATTCGAAAAAACATTTATTAAAAACAATTTTTTTTTTTTTTTTTTACAGGACTGTCTAGCTTTTATTTATAATTTTTCGACCTTATATTAACTTTATTATGATTTTTAATCAAATAGCACAGCAAAATTTCTCAATGCATTCCTCTCTAATGCTTCATCATTCTTTAAAGTGAAACGGATAATCATAGTACTAGTGATTTGCAGCATTTAAATTCTCACAAACGCGAACTCACACGTCATCTAATCCGATATTACGGCGGCGAGCTGCAAGAACTGTAATAATACTAAACAAATACCCATTGGTTTTCTACTCGTTCAAAGATTTCAACTACTTCACCATTCCCTTAAAATGTTAACAACATTTTGCTGGATCTCATCCACAGTTGGTATCCCAAGTAATTAGAAAGATGATCGACAAACTAAAACTGCCTCTTTAACTCGACAAATCCAGTCCGCAAATCTCCAGGTTATAAAAAAAAAAACCACATTCCCCCTCCCCTCTCCAACCGACATTATTATTCACATTTGTAAAGGATTTAAGTTGTGTTAACATAAATGCAGATGCTAATAACCACCCTAGGAAAATGATCCTCTTCATTTCGCCGAAGGCACCACGAAAAGGTGGTGCTACTTACTTATGCATTGGCAATTCAGTCAAAGGACCCTTCCTCTGCTTGCTAGTTTTGTAATCTAATGGTCTTGACCCCACTTTCTATTTGCCACGTATTCATGGATTGCACAGCAGCGACCTTTATGAGTAACAAGTTTTTATCCTCCTCAACGTTCCATACCTCCATACAGATGTCAAACTAAAGTAATGTATCTTAAATACACCTCACCAGCCTTAAATAGCAGCAATGCCATATTTGTGTATGAGAAACCTATATATCCTGAATAGGATATAACAGCTCCTCTATTGATTCTGACAAGCTATATATCTAAAACACACCACTGAGGTTGGTTTCCTCTTTATATTATTATTATTATTATTATTATTATTATTATTATTATTATTATTATTATTATTATTATTATTATTATTATTATTATTATTATTATTATTATAATTATTATTATTATTATTATTATTATTATTATTTTATTATTATTATTATTATTATTATTATTGTCGTTATTATAATTATTATTATTATTTTTATTATCGTATTTTATGTTTCCCGTTCTTATTACCCGTCCCTTTCCCAGTTTGTCTCCCTTCTCCTCCTTTTTTTGTACGTACTTTCCTGAAACTTGGTGGATATCAAGTCCTTGTCCCTGTGCTTATTTTGTGCCCATCTTGCCCTCCTTCCCCCGTGGATGAGGATAGAGGTCAAAAACCGGTTGTTATCGCCTTTTTCCGGGCACCTTATTGTTGGGAACCCGAACCTTTCCTAACCACTGAGGAGGGTGTCCGCATTTGGGTGTATAATCTTGGGCTTTGCGTCTTATCCGTGTGGTGCACGGCTATCATTTTATCATCTTAGGATTGGACGCGGGGTTCCGGGGCTTTTCCGAGGCCACACCCATGGCCCACCCCGCGGGGTGGGATAACTAGGAGGAAGGTATTATGCTTTGAGCGTGTGGTGGGCACGGTTTCCGCTCCAAGGATATATTCTAGTTTTTGTATTCATCATTGGTGTTATTATATTCGTGTTCGCCTATTGAGGTGCAGATGTTTCTTTGGAGTTGTTTTTATGGGTAAAAGTAAGAAGAAAAAACTCTTATAGAAAGACGAAACTCCCTACCAGTCTGGCTCCCAACCCGACCTCTTTCTAGCTGCTTCCAGCCCAGAGTACAACAGGGGCTTTGTTTGACGCCCTCGTTGATGAAATGGTTGGTACAAGGTCTTCTCTCACCAACCCGTTAGTCCCACGCAACATTTCTGTTGCTAGGCCAAACCCTTCTCGACCAGCAGCTGCTGTTATGGCTTCAACGTACAAACCGATGATTCGATTGTCAAACCAGCCTACTTAGGTTTCCCATCTAGAAACCCACATAGGAAAACCACTACCGCGATCGTGCTCTCGAATCCCCTCCGGGGGTTCCCTTTATTTTTACTTGCATTCCGCCACGTCAAGTCCTTTGACTGCGGTAAGCCATCTTGTCCTCGGTGATGCATTGGAAACAGTTCTCCGATCGACAGAGGTACAGGTGACACCGATGAGTAACGGTTCCATCCTGGTTCGTGTCGCCTCCAGAACACAAAGTCAAATTTTAATTTCTCTATCGTTTCTGGGGCAGTTCCAGATTATCTCCAAACCGGACGATGTCCGTAACACCGAAAAAGGTACGATATAAGCTCCGGAGTTTCGTTCGTACACTACAGACGATATATTGGCCCATTCTTAAAAGCGACATGTACCAGTCACCAATATCTATAGGTTCCCTCCCCACAAAGAGAACTCCTCCGTGCCTAATTAATCTTCGTCTTTTACTTACACTCTCTATGCCTTTTCCTCCAACAAGGGTAAAACTTGGTTTTGCAATGCACTCTGTTCAAACTTACGTCCCCTTCCCGAGAAGGTGTTTTATGTGCCTCAAATTTGGACACCCCTAGAAGTATTGCAGATCCTCTCAGATCATCTGTTCGCGTTGTGGAAGTTTATTCCACTCCGCCTGCGATAATCCTCGTTTTTCAAATTGCAAGGGTCCACATCCAGCTTCTTCCATCCACTGCCCATTCTTCATCTTGGGAGTAAGAAATCCTGGAACAATGCGCTCTTCATAAGCTGGATCGTCGTGAGGACACACGCCGAGCAAAGAAAAAGTTATCCCATCTTCCTCTTTCTTTTTCTAGGACTACGACTGTTCCATCGACAATTACCTCTAGCCGTGCACCCGCTCACATGTGTCGAGTTTGAACACTTCTCGAATTTCCCATTCTTTCCTTCCAACTGGTGTTCCAGTTTCTGAGACACCTTCTGGAGTTGAGATTCCCGTTGTTCGGGATAATTGTCCTCTCAATTCTCCTACAATCGTCCACTCGAATTCCATCGCCGACGAACAATTCGTAATCCCATAAGGTTCAAGTTGCGGAGATCCAAGCGCCACCTGCAGTGAACACTTTCCGTTCCCCATCCTCTTCGCTTCTGGAGGATCTTTCTATTGCCGTCGATCAACATCCATATGTGACCTCTGACCCCCATTACACAATCTCTCGGAAACATCCTGTTTCTCTTTCCCCAGGGAAGTATCACAACGTACCGTCTCTTGGTCCTCTTCGCCGGTCTAAAGGTGGGTCTTCTCCTACCAGACGTCCTATTATTTTGAATATCGCGTTGCAGACTTCTTGATAGAAACGGGCTCCGTTCAAAGTAAGGGATCTCACTCGCTCGAGCTAAAAAGTGTCGTCGCTCTGCCCACCCCAGTTAACGAAAGAAGAATGGTGATTCTACTCCTACACCTTCTACGCTGCCTTTCCACACCCAGCCCAAGACTGACTTGCTTCAGCCATACTCTAGTGGGTCCAAAGACCTTCTGGGACTGCACTATGGACTCTACCGATGACTCTCCAACCGCAGAACACCCCTGTACAAAAAAGTAAGCTCAACTATCGTTTAAATTTCAAAGATTGCATTTTCTCTCGGTTGGCTGGTAATAAATATTTTTCTTCCATGCCACCAAACCGATAATTTACACCAAAATGAAAACTAAAAGGGAGACCTTTCTTCTTCCCATCGAACATCGTCTCCAAATTTGTGCTCACCTAGCACCTTATTATGGAAGAGTTATTATTTAAACTAAAATGACTCGTAAACAATCAAATTTATAAATGTTTTCATCTTTTTCATCATTGAATGCCGAGAGCCGCCTGTCACAAGCATATATGAAGTGCATTAACAACTAAGCAGCTGATCCTCTGGAGAGTCTGGGAGCATTGGGGAAGGTCGGTCGAAGAAACAAAACGGAAAGGATCAAGGTAAGAAAATGCAATCTGTATTTTTATTTCCATTAATTGGTCCTAAACTTGAGATCGTTTAATTTAAATTTCATATCTATTGGTGAATTATATTGTGCATAGTTTAGTTTACTATAAGTAATCCTCTTATTTTATGTATGTGAAGAGGCTGTAACTTCGATTGGTTTCAGTTTATAAGATTCAATCTTCTTTCCTATTGGATTCAACCTGCTTCAAAAAAAGGGAACCTCTAATAATTTTCTATAGCCTCAGTTCATTTCAAGGTTTTCTTATTCCACCCTTAGGGATCTCACTCGCTCGAGCTAAAAAGTGTCGTCGCTCTGCCCACCCCAGTTAACGAAAGAAGAATGGTGATTCTACTTCTACACCTTCTACGCTGCCTTTCCACACCCAGCCCAAGACTGACTTGCTTCAGCCAGACTATTTAGTCTGAAACCTTCTGGGACTCCACTATGGACTCTACCGATGACTATCCAACCGCAGAACACCCCCGTGTTGACGTTACAGTCTCTTCCATAAAAAATTCGGCTGTGGTTGTGGAAGAACCCTTCCGTCGACGCGACCGTCCGGAGGTAGGAGGTAGCTCTGCTCTACGAGATGATGCATTAAATGGAGAGTGAGTGCTGATGGAGTTGGAAGGGAAGGAACTTCTCCCCCAGACTCTGGTTCTGGTCTCTTTCCCGAGATTTCGACAGCCACACAACCACCAATTGTCGGGTCACCTGACTCTCTCGGTCTCATCGAACGTCATTGTTCTTCGTTGGAGACTGCTTCATCACTTGCTACCGGCATTGCTAGAAGTGCTGCTGAGAGGATGAGTAATTCCTCTCAGTCTGCTTGGAAAACATGCTAACGTTGAGGATAATTTAGCTCGCATCTTCGGTGAGAGCACACCTGCTATTCCAAACAGGGTGGTCCCCTCTCTCCCTTCTGCGTGACCTTCCTCTTCCTCCTGGTTTCGAGATTCCGATTGGTGGGCCGTTGAGTGGTTCTCGGGATCGTCTTCCGAGACGGCGCCCGACTCTCAGCACATGGTGACTATTGTTACAGATCGCCCCAGAAGTTGATTATACATTTTTCTATTAATATGACAAATTTCCTCAAATGAAATTTCCGTGGCAATTTCCAGAAATATGAAGAATTAACGAGACTAATCGGCGAACGTCGCCCGAAGGCTATTTGTCTTCAGAAGCTGCAACTTCGCCATCGTGTCCTTTTCCCACCATCCACATACAGAGAGCTCGTCTCCCTGAATCGTGAAGCTAACGATCGAGGGGGTGCAGCGATTCTGCTTCCCGAATCTTTCCCTTTCTCTCGGATTACCTTCTCGACTCTGTTACATGAAGTGACAGCTAGAACCCACCTCGAATCACCGCTTCCTCTGTGCTCAGTGTATCTGGCACCTAGCTGTCCGTACACTAAGCAGACCCTTCTAACGTTGTTGAGAAGTTTGCCGACGCCCATGTTAGTCCTAGATGATTTTAACCTTTGCAACCCATTATGGGGTGACACTATAGCATCTCCAATGCCGATTGGATACTTGAGATCTTAGAAGAGTTCTTTTTGGGATGTTTGAATACAGGTCTTTCAACGTTTGAACGTTTTGACACGGTTACTTCCTGTGTCGACATCTCACTGTGCTCGATTTCATCCATCGATCGTTTTGGGTGGGAAAGGTCACCTTTCCTTTGGGGAAGTAACCATTAACTGATCGTTCTGCCATCCTTCGACCCTAGCTTGCAGCAAAAACCATATTCCAGCTGGCGGTATGATAGAGCGGATTGATCTTCCATTCAAACTACTTACTTCCCAATCCTTCCAGGAACAACCCTTTTCCTGTCTCCGGCATTCGCTTTCTTTGGGAAAATAATCCTCACGGCAGTAGTTCACCATATTCCACGTCTACTGGAAACCGTAAATCTCCGTCTCCATGGTTGAACACAAGATTGTGCTCGGGCTCATAATGAAAAGCGAAATTTGTACCGTTTGTACAAATGGACTCCCACTCAGTCCAACTTTGTTCTTTTTAAAGCTGCAGCAGCCCGTTCCAATTGTATGAACCGACGGACTAGAAAACAATACTTCCGTAACTACGTCTCCACCGTAAATTCTTCCACGCCTTTATCTTGTGTATATAAGGTTGTGCGCAAAATCTCTCGAAAGCACTATCGGGATCCTCCTATACTCCTTGCATATGACTCACAACCCTCTGATGCTATATCTGCTCCGGGGACGTTGCTGATGAGCTGGGTTTTCCTTTTTCTTCCCGATATCCACCTTTTCGATAAGATCGTTTGCGAACACAAACTCCGGACTTTTCAGTTTCCACTGGGGAGGACCCTTTTTATAACAAACTGTTTATGAGGTTGGAATTTCAGGAGGAACTAAAGCTCTGTAAGGACGGTGCTCTTCGCTTTGAAGGTATTTCCTTCCAGATGTTACGGCATATTCACCCAACGATCTCGGCTTTTCTCCTCAGCTTATTTAAGAGAATCTGGGTGGAGGGTGTCTTCCCTCTTGTTTGGTTGACAGCTTATATTGTCCCAATTCCGAAACCTGGGAAAGACCCCATATCTTTAACTTGCAACATATGCAAGCTGATGGAGAGAATGGTGGCTTCCCGCCTAGTTTCTTCATTGGAACAGCTACACGTATTTTCTGATCATCAATTAAGTTTTCGTTATCATCGCTCTACTCAGGATCCTCTCCTTCGTTTGGACCATCATGTATGCGAGTCTCTCGATTCTCATAAATTGACCCTGACCGTTTTCTTTGATCTGGAAAAGTCATACGATTCCACATGGAGGGTGGGGGTTCTACGAAACCTTCACTCCCTGGGCTTCAGGAGACAACTTCCCCTCTTCCTTCAAACCCTGAAGTCTGATCATTCATTTCAGTGCGGCACCACTCTCTCCAGACATTTTTTTCATGGAAGGGGTTCCGCAAGGTAGCGTAATGAGTGTATTGCTATTATTAGCAATAGGGTTCAACGGAGTGGTCGATACCAACCCCAACTCAGTCCGCTGCTCTCTATATGGATGATCTTGCAATGTGTGTCACTGGGGCTAAACTTCCTTTTATGGTGCGTCAGCTTCAACTGGCTATCGATAGGGCCACGTCCTGGTGCAGTGCGCGTGGATTCGAATTCTCCACTTGCAAAAAGAAAGCGATGCTTTTCGGGAGAAACCCACGTCGATGAAGACGAATACAGTCCCCTATCTACCTATCTTACACCTGTATGACTCCCCCCATCCAAGTGGAGTCAAAGGTGAGGTTCTTGAGTTTGTTGCTTGATGATCGCTTTACATACCTTCCTCACATTAATTACCTTAAAACTATTTGCTGCCGATCGCTGGACCTCTTACGACACCTCACCTAGCTAAGACGTGGGGTGCAGATAGAAAAACTATTCTGCACATCTAAGGGTTAAATTGGATTATGGCTGTGCAATTTAAGGGGCAGACCTTCCAATCGTATCTTCGCCTCCTTGATCCTATTCAAAACGAAGGTGCATTTCGATCATCACCTAAGGAGAGCCTGGAGATGGAAACTGGGATGATGTCCTTGTCTCTGCAGAGATAATAGCTCATGTGCTCCTTATTCCTCCGTATTCAAGTCCATGCTTCCTCAGCCTTGTTGCTCTTAATAAAAAGTTTCCTCCACAATCCTGCATATTGGCCGTTTGCTGGGGTTGTGACTCCCTATTTTTAATTTCCTTGGCCTCCCTTTTTGAAAGGTTTTGCGCTACAATTTCGACAACGTTCATGCGAAATGAATTCATCCTTCCCTACTGTATATTTCGGGATAGTCCTTAGCCAAGGTTGAAGCATATCCGGCGAAGTTGAGTGGTTCCTTTGTCTCTCATAAGGAGATCCACATTGACTCGACACCTGTCTACACTGATAGCTCCAAGACAGATGGCGGAGTGGGAGCATCAGCTGTTTTCCTAGATCTAGCCATTTCTCACAAACTGCCGACCTACACGTCCGTATTCCCAGCCGAGCTGATGATAGCCCTAGTTCTGGCTGTGAGCAGAATTAGCCACCTACCACCCTAACGTCATTATACCATCTTCTCGGACACTAGCAGCGCTCTTGGAACTGCTCGATCGGTCAACAAGGAATTCTTTGGTTTCAGCTGTCCAAAAGTACATCAGCTCTCTTCATTGAATGGAAGAGGCATTGCCTTCTGTTGGGTCCATTCCCATGTGGCTGTCTGGGAAACGAACGGGCTTATACATAAGCCAAACATGCTGCCACCAGCAGGGTAACTAGCAGACAATACCTTCCGCTGAATATACTGATGGGACACCTCCCTGCGACAGATTTTTACACATGTATCCATCAGGGTTTACTCTCCTGCTGGGAAGCGTGTTGGACGGAGGATTCTCGCGGTGCCAAGTTGCGAATGTTAAACCTCTTATAAATCAATGGCAGTCCTCTTGCAAATAGAGTAGCCGCCAGGTGATTCTCGCCCGTTTACGTATTGGGCACACCAATCTCGCGCATGGCTTTCATCCCATCCTGTCCGTTTTGTTCTTCATGTGGTCCTCTTACTATCACCCATATATTTGTGAGTTGCGACGCAATTTAAGTCATCCGACTAAAGTTCTTCCCTGACATACTTACGATTTCTTTCCGGAATCGCCTTGTTCATATGTTATCTGATTCCCCCACTTTCGAAGTGACAAAGTTTTACTTTCCTCCATGAACGGAACATCCTTTATCGAATCTAAACCTCTTGATACCGATTATCTTTCTCGTTTTGTGTGAGGACTTCACCTGTTGTTAGTTCTACTGACACGGTATAGCCGCTCTTTTTAAAGTGCAGTGATGGTCTCTGTACACATCCTCAAAAAAATATATATATATAATTTTTTTTTGAATTTGTTGGTAAAAAAATTATTTTAAAATGTTAAATTTACAACATTAAAGCAATTAGACTTTCTAAATCACTTAAATAGAAATTCATTTTATAGAGGGAGAGTACACGCATACTCGAAGTGTTGAAATTACCTCCCATTTTTAATGGTGCACCTTTCTCTTTTGCGTTCATATTCTTTACACACACATCCTCCAGGCAACATATTACTGACCACCATTTATCCACATATCATATACACATACTTAAAGTACACAAACTTCTTCTAGATAACACCTTACAGACATCCCTACTACTCATATCCCTATGTGTGGGGGAGAAAGAATGCCCACATCGTATGTCCTGCGTGTCGTAGAAGGCGACTAAGGAACGGTGGTAGTTGGGTTGGCTGCCTACTACCATCTATTTCTTGCCAAGAATGCTAATGCAAGCCTCGGAGAAGGTCATGATCGCCGTAAACGGCCTTCTATCTTTCGGCGAAATTGTATGAATCGTATGGGTACATGGAATGTCAGAGGAATAAATGTTGAGGAGAAGAGGAGAGAGGTGATGGATGTATTTAGAAAGGGCAAATTTGATTTGCTCGCTGTGAATCTGAAACAAAGATGAAAAGGAAACGGTGAAAATGAAGTGGTGTGGTGTGAAATGTGTGTGTGCTGGTGTGGAAAGGAATTAGAGGGGAAGAGAAGGAGTTGCAATATTTTGATGATGTGGACCTGTGGTACAAAGCTGATGGTAGACTTTGTGTGGTGTGAGTCCTAGAATCTCTAATGGTTATAATTTAAGTTTGAAAAAGGTCAGGTATGTGTGGTTGTGACGTTGGTCATTCTGAGGGAAACGTTAAAAAGAGAGTACGATTTTTTGGATAATCTGAATGATGTTTTCTGGTGGGATGAGTAGGAGCTTCCAGATTGATTGTGTTGATTGACCTGAATGTGGATAGGTGAGAAAAAAGGGATGGTATAACAGGTGGGTTTTGGGGTGGTCGGGAGAAAATGAAGAATGGTAGGAAGGTGACTTGATTTCTGTGAAGAGAGGTATGTGTGTAAGTAATACTTTCTTTAAAACACATAGAGTATCATAAAGTATACTAAGAAGTTTGGTGTAGGTGAGAGGTATCCGAAGTGGGAAGAATGATTGATTTTGTGTTGGTGAAGAAAGGAGATGTTGAAGTATGTGTTTGGATGTTTAAATCAGTGAGAGGTTTTAGGAATGGATTATCGATCAATTATGTTGCTTTCTATTGTAAAATTAAGTTTAGTGGGGGCTTTGGATGGAGAGGAAGGTAATACGGAAGGAAGTAGGTAAACTAAGAGTGAGAAGTTAGGTGAATATTGAACAAGACAATAAAGGATAAGTATGTATATAAGAGCGCTCGCAAAGTAAATCGGTTGAATGTGAAACAAGTTGATACTTGAAAAGATCTGGGGCAATGAAGGAAGCCTCTGTTAGTAGTGCAAGAAGAAGTATGTGGATGTGCAAAGGTAAGGAAGTAAGAATGTTAACAGTGAATGGTGGAATGAAGAGGTGAGGTGCAAGCGGTTAAAGGTAAAAAAAGAAGCGTGGTTGAGATTTTACTAAAAGCAATTATGAAAGTCTTCAAAGAAGATGCTGTGGAATTTATATATAGGAGGAAAAAAGAAATACTAAAAGGTGCATACGTAGGAGAAAAACAAGAGGTAAATGAAGTGGGGAAGGAGGATGAATGAGGACTTAAAGGATAGGAAGCTCTTCTGGAAGGAAAGCGCGAAAGGTTAAGAATGAGAATAAGGGGAACCTGTTAGAATAATGAATAGGGATGGGTCTTTTGTAACTGATGAAATGGATTGTGAGGAGAGTGTGGAAGAACATTTCGAAAATCTGCATAATATTAACAGTAATGAATGAGGTGATAGTGAATGTGTGTGGGTTTGATGGTGCAGAAGGAATAGGTATTTCGGGGATGAGGTTATTAGCAAAGGAGAGGTAATGGGTAGAGTGAGAAAAGTTGAAATGGTAAATCTGCAGGTATAAGATGAAATTACTGGTGAAATGAATCAAGAGCGGAGGCGAGATGGTGATTGATTGGATTTTGGAAGTTTGTATAAGACGTTTTATGGAGGCATAGTTCAAGGGAATTGGGAGAGCAGTAATAGTACCCTTATATTAAGGGTAAAGGGAGATAAGAGGAACTGTAAAATTATAAGAGAAATACAGTTTATTGAGTGTTGTAAGGAGGGTATATGCTGGTATTTTTGGTCGAAAGAGTGCGTCCGAGGTGACTGAAGGACTGATTGTGAAGAACAAGGTGCGTTTAAAAGTGGTAGAGGATGGTGGATCAAAATCTTTAACATTTGAAAACAATATGTTATGACTGAGGAGAATAATCAATAAATTTGTATTAGGTTTTTAAATTGGATTTGCAACAGGCGTATTGATAGGGTTAATAGGGAAGCTCTAATGGCAGGTGTTAGTGATATATGGGTGTTGGTGGTAGGCTTCTGAATGGAATCAAAAGTATGTATGACGATAGTGAGATGGCGTGTGTAAGAATAAAATGGTGTCAATGGGTGATTGGTTTAGGGTTTAATAGTTTGAACCAAAGACAGTTGTTGTGTTTATGTGCTCCTTGGTTAATTCAATTTGTATTTGGATGGGGTTATGAAAGAATTCGAGGTAGGGATGGCTGGAAATGTGTTAGAATGATGAGAATGGAAGAGAGTGGAGGGTGCCCTACCCTATTATATGCGGATGATTTGGTTTTGTGTGGCGGAATCTGAAGAGAGTTTGAGAGGATTGGTAGAGAGATTTGCAGGGTAATGGTTAAAGGAGAGGCTTTTTGCCAACCCTGGGATAAGAGTAAGGTTATGGTTGTGTGAGGACACGTCCTCAGTGTGAAGTTATGTTAGATGGTGAGCAGCCATGGAACAAGTATAGGAGTTTAAATATTTTAAGGATAATGTTGGATGAAGAAGGGAACGGATGATGCAGTGGGTAGTAGTAGGAAAGTTGTGATGGCAAGAAGGTGGCTGGTGCAATTAAATCGTTGGTGAAATGTAAGGGCACTAAGTCTTGAGTGTGCCTTAGGGTTTTACATGAGGGGTATGTTGTTACCTGTGTTATTGTATAGTAGTGAGACTATGGTCTGGAATAAGAAGTATAGATCTAAAGTTCAATGTGTTCAGATGGACAATCTTAGGGGTGTGCTAGGTGTGAGAAGAATTGATAAAATGAGGAATGAACGTATTAGAGAGTTGTGTGGTGTGAAGAAAGGGGTAAATGAGAGAATAAATGAAAGTATGTTGAGATGGTTTGGTCATGTGGAAAGGATGAATGGTAGTCGGTTGGTTAAGCGGATGTATTGTGGCGAGTGTGTTGGGAACCGACCGGCTGGGAGACCGAAGAAAAAGTGGATTTGAGTCTGTAAACGAATGTTTGAAGGAGAGAAATGTGAGTTTGGTAGAGGCGAGAAGAAAGGTGTATAACAGGAGTGAATGGCGGGGTTTTGTGAGGGGGTATGGTTGTGGCCCACCTGGGCCAAGGGATGAACCCTTACATTGACGATCTACCATAGTGAGGGTCCATCGCGGTCCATGAAGCTCTAGGGTGGATTTTTTGACTGCGACGAGTTCTCACTAATTAATGGTACAGAGGGGGGCGGTAAGGCTGGGCTTTCTTTTCGACTTTTGTCATGTTCTTCTACTGCTTTTCTTTCCCGATGCATGATACGCACCTTACTCCCAATCTTAGGAAATAAAAAGGAGGATGAAGAAGAAGAAGAAATTCATTTTAGCAATAGTCATTCACAGGTTGGATAATCTTTCCTAAATAAACTAAAAAAAATCCTTACTCATAAATTTGTAAAATAACTTGTAGTTTTTTTCCTTACCCATTAAATAAATATACTACATTGTTATATTTTATTCAGCAATTTTTTTATCAGTTGCAACTCGCTTGAGAAGTAATTACGAATTATAGCTCTTATTAAATGTAAGAACCTTTGGTATTCCATAAAATTTAAATATTCAAAAATATTTCATGAATCTACACACTTCTTGTCAAAGATTCCGTTTACTCTAATTTTATTGTACATACTTCTATAATTAGAATACAAAAAAAAAAAAATATATATATATATTCAGTAGTTAGTCTGACACACTTCTTGATTGGTTACTAGCACTGTACAGAGAAATATGAGATATACTAATAATAAAGAATATTGCTTCGTAAGTGATGTACATAATAATGTGGAAATACAAGTAATGTTTACTAAGAGTCGAATCAAATTTTTAGCAGTCTCCATATTAAAAATTATTTTTATATGGGTAAATAATAATTATGTCTACTTATCAAATTGAACGTATCTGGATATATAAATGTAGTATAGCCCTAATCATTATACATGAAACACCTAGAAATACTTACAACAGAAGCTAGTAACTGTCGATGCGGTTACATTTTGAACAAGGAAAGGTGTAATTGGGAATTTCTGCGCTTTATTGGTTCTTACATCCTGAAAAAATTCACGGATTACAAAATATGAAAAACATCTTTAAAAAAAAACTACCTTCAAGTTTTACATTTAAAATATCGAAATACTCCTTTACCCAGAGGTTAAAAATTCACTTCAAAATGTATCTATCACAGCTTTCGAATCTATTTACCCATTTTGACAACCCTTATCCTCTTTTATATAGTAAATATAAAGCATATTCCTTTTTTTCACCATCCTCCCACTGTCAAAGAATCCCAACTTCCACACCACACTAGCCCATCTATATCATAAACAGAATACTTGCATGGGATAACACAAACATTTGAGCTTAAAACAAGTAAAAAAAATCAACCTTCTTCAAAATATAAACAGAAAAGCAATGCTTTAAGAGGTTAAAAAATAATCTTCATTTTATATATTATTTTACATATTTTAAAAAATAAAATATTTACATATAAATAATTGTTTACACATCAAAAATTTAATAATATTTTTTGAATATATATATTTACACAAGTGTATGTACAGGGATCAAAAGGTTATACCCGGTGGGTATATGTAATTAGTGATTTGTCAGAACTGACTTATATATATTATATATATATAATATATATATATATATATATATAATATATATATATATATAATATATATATATATATATATATATTATATATATATATATATATATATATATATATACGGTATATATATATATATATATATATATATATATATATATATATATATATATATATATATATTATATATATATATATATATATATATATATATCTATATATATATATATTATTATATATATATTATATATTATTATATATATACGGCATAATATATATATATATTATATATATAATATATATATATATATATATATATATATATATATATAATAATATTATATATATATATTATATATATATATATATACGGCATATATATAAAAATAAAAAAGGGTTACATGTTAACATATATATATATATATATTTATATATTTATATATATATATATATTATTATTATATAATATATATATATATATATATATATAATTATATATATTTAAAAATGGAGGGAGAAGCAAATTTAATCCTAATAAAATTTAAAAAGAATAATAAAAAAATAATTATGGTAAAATTCAGTTTTAATATTGGTAGAGAGAAACGTTAAACTTTTTGCTTTATAAATTTTGTCTTTTTTTTTAAGTGTTAACAATATCAGTGAATAACTTAATTATTTATCTATATATATATATATATATATATATATATATATATATTATAATATATATATATATATATATATATATATATATATATATATATATAATATATATTATATAATTATATATATATATATATATATATATATATATATACGGTATATATACTTAGAAGATACCTCATCCAATATTCTATTTACTGGCAGCTGCTAGACATTTATGCCTAAAAATACCCGAGATTGAAACATTGGTGGCGTACTAAAATGTGATATTTTAAGATAATGAAACTAATCTTTCTCATAAGAAGATTTAAAGCCAACAGTGTGGTGCACTTTACAGAAACTAATTAAATTACTTGCAAAGTATTGAAAATATAATTGAAAATAATGAACAAAACTGTCATTCCATTAATATATTTATTAATGTAGCTGATTTTAATTCAGTGAAAAGGATTTTTTTTTTTTTTTTTTGTAAATATTTTAAGACTTTAAAGTTTTATAAAACATAAGATGGATAAATTGAGTGCAATGCATTAGACGCAAAAATAGTTAATGGAGGATACCAGGGAAGACCCCAGCCTGGATTTTGAATTTTATAGATAAGTTGGTAGTATCTATATAGCTACTGCAAAAAATTTTAATACCTTAACATAAGGCTTAAGGTGCAAATAATTTAATTATAAAGAATACAATTTCGTTATCAACACTCCTAAGAGGGAGGGGGTGGGGGAGGGAAGTGCCTCTACAGACAAATGAAGGATCAATGAAGCAAACTGGTAATACTAACTAAAATATTTGCCCCATTCACTATTATACCTTTTGTCCACAGCAGAGTGCTGATACACTGAAATTATATTCAAGTTGCCAGACTCATTTTTTAGTAGCTGTACCAAATCTTCAGTGCCTAGACATCCAATGCCACCTGCTAAAAATTTTTAATAAGTATGCAGTGAAAATGAATATTATTTATGGCACTGGATATACAACATTGTACAAACACCACCAGTGTTCCAAATGTAACACAGAGACAAAATTTAGGCACAAAATGTATAGAACTGCAAGTAAAATATAGGCAAGATAGCGATTCTAATCCCAATATGAGTAAAAAGAAAATAATGATTCAGTAGTATGAGGTAATTCATTTGTACACTAACTCAACTGCCCTTCCAACAAATAACTCAAAAAAAACTATGGGCGATTATGTAGTATACCACACCTTTAATATAGACATGAGACAATAATGCAAAATTTAACCAAATTTCACTACACTTATTAGCTCTGAAGAAATATTTTGGCCTATCCTTCTTAAATATTTTTTTCATGTTGACAGTTATTTATTTACATGGAAGGAATGCTGTTCTTGTAAAAAGATAAATGATATTATGTATCACAAATAAAATCTTTTAATTATCTTAATTCCAATGAAATTACTTTGATTAAATAAAATAATTACAACATACTATACAAGTTTCTTTTTTTTAAAGTTTTGTTCTTTAAACCACAAAGAGACAAATGCTCTACACTTAAAACAGTGGATATTCAAAAACATTTACCTGGATTACACTTCTTACTTAATCCATAATTCGTATTTCATATTAATACCAAGTTAACGAAAGAAAAAAAGCAACAAAAAAAATAAAAAATAAAAATATAAAATTTTACTGACTACGCAGTAATGAAATAGGACTCAAGTCCGTTCCATCAGCTACCCCAGCATCAGGTAATTCATCATCGCTTCCTTTGGATGCTTCGTGAAGCAGTACATATTCTCTACTACTATAACCAAATTTCACAACATCCTTTTCAAGAAGTTCTACGTAGCACCGGGGATCGATGCGTTTATTATTAACGT
>JABUQX010027401.1:0-15000 GCA_015478945.1 Trachelipus rathkii | reverse complement strand
TCATTACTAATGTATTACCTGCTGGGTTAACCTATCCCTACCAGAACCCTATAAGTAATTATGGTAGTGTGTGTACCACCTGCATCCAATATGATTTATCAAATTCCAGTTGTGGGATTTGATCATGCTGGGGGTGGAGGACATTCCATTCCTGTTAACAGTATTCCCCAATATGGCCATTGTGGACCTAATGCTGACAAAGTCCCATATTCACAATTCTCTGTCAATTCCCAAGAAGACTGTATATGCAGAAGCAGATATTGCTTCTATCGCAGGCTATTGTGCTTCTTACAGAACTGATGAGGAATTCTCAGAACCGATATCCGAAAATCAGATTGACACACCCTATGGAGAAATAGTCAATCCAAGTACTTAATTACCGTACTCTTTCAAATAAAACTCGCATATTGAATCTTAGTCCCATTTAAAGAAATACCGGCTGGATTATCAGGTAGGTTAGTTCTCTATATCAGCTATTTCAAGGAATATTGTAACATAACAATATAGTGTTAACCTAGTTATAGTTTACCAGTTCAAATATAAAAGTATGATACAATACCAAACAATAGGTTACTTGTTTATATTAACAGTGGTTCGTTGGGATCATCGCTAGAAATCGCGGATCCTATCTCAGTGTGTCACGAGGAGTTCATATCCTCCAATTAACCGTCCTTTAAGCTGATTATACCAATTCCGTGAGTGAATCCTTATGATCTTCGACAGGGACGATAAGATTCAATATTTGAATCTCGTTTGGAATTCATTCTATACCTTTACTCTTCGAGTTGATTTCGAGTATTGTTCGGTTAAGACCACATCTCCCCTGCCAAATTCAACGTGAATTCTACCAGCAAGCCTAGATTACAAATCATCCTTAAAAGGGTACTTCGAGGATAATAGTTGCAAGCCTAATAGCGCGATCGTTCTCTCTTGAAGAGTGCGTACTCACGCTACATTGCGAGGAACCAATATCTAACGACGTCAAAATCAGTTAACATCATTATCCGACAATATGTAGTAATTCTCGGAGTCTCCTTTGTTGATTCACGAGCAATTTTTATTGCTAGCATCGCGAAATCGCATAAAATCTAGAAAGCGTGTTCATTCAATATACACATCTCGTATCTGATGCAATCTAATCATCGCGCGTCTCATTGAACACTATTATTTTTATCACTTATTTGTTAATCCTAACCCATAATTCTACACCTACGCCATCTCTTAATATAAAAATAATATAATACTATCAAATAACTTTGAAAAGCCTGAAATTTTTAAGAACCTTAAACAACCAATCTTTGATTAAATTGCGCCCATCTCTGCTGCAATTACTTATATTAGGTTCAATTTGATTTCAACACCTTATTCTTGTTATATAGCACCATTCTGAATCAGAAAAATTCTTTGCCCATGAACCAGGAACCCTAAAGTTAAAGAAAAACTCACATATTTTGGATGTTTCTTGAAGACCAGTTGAAGTTCCTGGAAGAGATACAATTCGTCCTCAATAGCCATTCAAGTCAGCAGGCCTACGGAGTCCTAATAGACTCCTCCGTACGGGAAAAATCTAATTCTGCTCCTAGTATTACCCCTGATGTGTCAGGAGTTGCTTCCTACAGACATCAAACCCACATTCTTGGAACAGCACAACCGTAACATATGTAACATCTAAAACGACATTCGTAAGTTAAAAATGGTTCCGGACAAGGACGCTAAGAGATGGAGAAGTCGGAGGCAAATAATTAATTGATACCGAAAAGTATTTAATGGCAAAAAGTATAAGAAATAAGTTAATGATATATAAATCTCGGAAACTATGATTACATTTAATTGAACTGAAATAGAGGAAGAAAAATTTCTGGAACTTTAGCTTTAATGAAAATAAAATAAAATTATGATGGGTGAAAAGGCAGCAGGTGATGAAGAGTGTAATAGGATAAATATTATGAAAGTTAAAGGACCATCAAGCTCATGACCAAAGCAGAGAAGAGACTGTAATCATAACGAATAATTATTAGACATATATTTATGAGAAGAATATTATTTAAAAGCTTGGGTAGGATAACAAGACTGTCTGAAGAGACATAGTATATAAGCAGTATAAAGAAAAGAAGCAATCAGATAATTATAGCGAGATGGATAAAAATAGAGTATTATATATAATGATTATAGAGTGTAACTATTCCCATAATATACGTAAATATTTTCCCAAATCAACTCGACAAGAAACCAACTCGACCGACCAACAAAAGATATCGAGATATATCTTCCCTAAATCAACTTATAGCAAACAGACACTCTCCATACCTAATTACTTTACAATATTTTCTCACCAACATTAACTCCCCCCCTTCACCATATAGTGTTTTCTCTAATAGTCATCATAACTGCTCTCCCCAATCCCTTGGAACTAAACCCTCCATAAACGCTTTGTAAAAAGATCTTCATAATTTCCATTTTAGTGAGATTAGTAATATAGACTGTTCTGTTAACAACGCGTAATAACTAGTCAACAATCCCAATCTGCCACTCTCAATTAAAAATGAAATAAATATACGATCAACTTTGACTTCGAAGCTTACAAGAAAAGTACCTCTGACAAAATTATACCATTTGAAAGGCAGAAATAGTTATAATATTAATGCACCACAGAATTTAGAGCATGGGCGTATCTATAACACATTGCACACGTGGGTGCTGTTGATAGTGGGTCATTCAGAATCAGAGACCAACTTGACATGGCATCCAACCCAATAACACACATGAATCAATTATTGTCTGTGATTTGCTGCGATGAACAGACGTTAGTGAAAGTTGGTGTACTATTATCATATTCGAAGTTTAATGTTTGCTTATTTAGAAAAACTTTGCGATTACATCAAATGCCCTTATGTTTAAGGTTAAATGTAAGTGAAATTATGAAGCTTCAATGGGAAGTGTGTGCGGTAGTGAGACTGCAGAGTACTCTAGGTCTTGTTGCGTAGTATTTGGCATTGAATGAAAACGCCAGTTAACAAACAAAAATACGATAGACCCATACAATTTGATACATCTCATTACAAGTGACAAATAGTTCTAAATCCCACTTTTGCCATCCCTAAATTTAATTCATCTATAAACATAAAATCAAAGGAACAATTTCTTTATTTTACCACTTTCTTTCCTGGAACTACACTCATATTCAAATTACAATATTTGATTCACCTTTTTACATGAAGCAAGTTATGTTTTATCATTAAAAAAAAATACTGTGGCCGTTTGTAACAGGCCCTCATACATACATCCAAAAAGAGAGTTAGTTTATTAAAATCTCTTTTTACAAATCAATACTTAGCCTCCTCCAACCATATAAGTCCCTCTATTGATAAACCAAGGACAATTACGCGATGCACTAAAAGCTTAATTACATTAGTGGAGTTTAATAAATTTGCTCCCTCAGTAAGATCTCGATTCACTTTAATATGGGCCAGAGCAAGAAGACTACACCCTCTTCTGTGACAATACTGGTTATCTACGTTAATGAATGTCTTATGTCAAATCCTTTCAATATTTTTGATGCCCTCGCTGTTCTATGAATATCTAAATAATATTTAATAGATTTACCATATTTACAATAATAATATATATTCTAATAATAATAACCTCACAATCAGTTGATATATGCACTGCCCCTCCTCACATGCTCAAGTTTAATCGACTCATTTACACAAGTAAGGATAATATGACTAGGAGTTTAATTAGGAAATTCTTTTAGCGTAATAATGATATATTAAGACCTCATATTACAATGAAATAATAATATTAAAGTAGTGAATCAGAAACATAACTTATAATATGAGAGAAAATAGGAGGTATAGAGAAAACAGCAATGAAACCTTTTTTATACATATAACTATAAGTAATTCACACTTATACCTATACAATAGCAGAATGATGCGAGCATTCTTGGGAGGTCGGGGAGATCGACAGCATCCTTCCTAGGGTAAGGCATAGCGGGACAGAGTGAGGAAGTATGCAATTTCCAAAAAATTGATCGTATGAGTGTCTCTTGTAAGCGGAGTAAACTCATGCTCATAATATATAGTGGAAAAAAATCACTGACTTGTCCATGAGTAACCACGCCCAACATTAACAAAGTAGATTATAAACCTCACACAAAATGGAAAAACTTTAGATAACTAAATTGCTCTTACGTAAAAAAATATCAACGCGAAAATGTGTTATATATTCAGAAAGTTGAACTAAACATACTCTATGGAAACTGAATGAATAACAAAAAGTGATATAAATTTACTTTCGATACAGAACTTAATAATTGTACTTAATACAACAGTTTATGTGCTTTATGTGCATTTTGAGACGAATTAGAACAAGCGAGACAGCGATAGAAGTGCTGTTCAAATCCGTAATACTTTGGGGGTTTTAGAACTGTATGAAATTATGGAAAAAAGTCAATCAGCAGTTGTATAATGTGAGAATATAACTATAGAAGCTAAAAGAACTGATTCGCAAGTGCTATCGTGAACATTTTAGTGACATACCGCTGATAGATTATTGATGTTTAGCGCTTTTAGATTAGATAAACAGTTGATTCCCTGTGATATGAGTTATTTGAATAATTGATCAGGTGAGTATGCAAAGGTTATATATAAGAGTCATTAGGATTAATAACTATTGATTATATAGTATTCCACAGGTTATTTAACTACATTAGAGTTAATAAGTTATAAATATTTATATTTGCCTTCAAGCATAGTAAGGTTGGTATTAAAAGCTTATTGTTTGAAAAAATAATAATCATGAATAAATTTTATATAGTCAGTGTACCACTCTTTCTTCCGGATATCAGCAATTCAATAGACTATTTAAACCACAGTAAAAATAAATCAGTTTCTATAAGATAAAAAATATTTAATCGAACTTAAAATTAATATATATCAATTAGTAATAATATTCTATCCGTATTATATGTTTATTATTTCTTATTACAACATAATAATAAATAAAATAATAATAAAATTAATAATAAGCATAAATATATATTATTTATTAAGTTAGAGAATTTTATATTAAGATTATATTAAGTGAGAATAAGCAAATCTCCACAATTATTTATTAGTAAATATAATTTTTCTCAAGTATTTGAACAGTTTAATATTAATAGTGAAGTGAATCTATTTATACTGAAATCAATTGTACAATAACAAATGGTAATATTGATAATAATTAATTATAAATTATATGATATGTAATACTACAATAATAATAATTTACTTGTCAATATATTTATTATATCTATTATTATGTCTATTATTATTATAGTTATATTTATTTGTTATTTTATATTATTATATTATTATATATTATTATTATATATTACATATGATTTATTTGTCTATTTAATTTAAATTATAATATTTAAATTGGCTTCCAATTATATTAATTAACTAGATATCCTTTTGTTTCATTGTTAATCATAATAATAGACACTCCGTTCACGTATCATATCTTTTTCTATTTTCATTAGATTTTAAAATTAATTAAAAATTGGGATCACCAAGTGTTCTGTTAAGAGATAAGTAGAATTCAGATAATTTAAAGTTTAATGCCCTATATCCGAATTTAGTCACAGAATATATTATCTATATAGTACGGAGTCATAAATACTGGTTAACTGTGTATAGAGAGTTTTTACAAAGGTTTAATTATTAAAAGTATATAAACGAGTGAAAATTAATATAGATACTGGAGTAAATTATTTGGAAAAAATTTCACGGTCCAGGGTCCAGTTGAGTCGAGGGTGGTCGGACGGGATTGCAGAGAGTGCGAACCCTTGTCTAGATCAAAAAAACGCCTTTGGGAGAATTTCCTAGACCGTAAATAATAAAGCATCATTAGTTGCTTATTCTGTGAATAACAGTTTCTTTTGTAGTTATTGGTTAAAATCGACATGATCAGTATCTTAGAGTAATTGTTCCCGTATCGAGAGAGAGGAGTATTTAGGAAGGCACTTCCAATCGTGGTACATCTAATAACTCTAGATACAACTTCGGAAATCGTTCACCGAAAGAGATACACAATGTGGTTAAACGGAGGTGTATATTAATTTATACGGCTTCTCATATTCTTCAATATCCATCACCTTATAATATATAAAGTACTTTACGTGTAAAAGAATAACTAAAAATAAATAGTCTGATAAAATATATATATAGATAAATAAAGAGAAAGATAGGTGAGCGTCAAGAGCCTCTATCTATTACAGAGAAAATTATGGGAGTCATCTTGTTAAATAAAGCAATAATAAATTTGAAAGGAGTTTGCAGAAATTATGTTCACCAAAAAATTCAATTAATTTTTGAGGTAGAGAGAAGTAGTTACTTCCAAAAGCTATTATGGAAACATTAGATGCATTTGCACCTTTAATGCCATAATCTATATACATCTTATATTTAAAACTATTTCTTCAAGTGATAATATTAGAAAAGTTAAATAATTACTAGAACTATCTATGTAATTGAACAATTAATAGCTTTAAATGTAAAGTGAAAAGTTACATAAAAATCGAAAAGCTTAGTTGTGTTCTAGAATACTTAGCTGAAAGTTATTACAAAATTATGGAGTTTCAGCTGCGCATTCAAGATTTACATAAGTATAGACGGCGTAATAATAAATTAAATAATAAATCACGTGTTATTCAAACAATTAGGTTAGGGAGAAATTACTTGAGTTGGATGAAGAATTAATATTGCAGTAAATATTCTTTTTTAAGAAGTAGTTAATAGGATGAAATCCTTGATTTGTGAATATTGCTATGATTCTTATTTCATATAACAATATTAACTCACATAAATTTTTACAATTTATCATTCTTCACATTAAGTATAGACCTGATCTATTTTTGTACGAAAACCTGATGGACTTCGCATTATTACTAATAACTCAATGAGTATTGTTAATCTCGAATAGTTTCTTGTTGTCCGATTATCGACTAAAATATCCATTACTATAAATAAATTATCGATATAATTCAGAGTTTATAGTTGTCAATTTATGTGTTGTTTAAATAAAATGTATTAACATTCATATGAAATGTCTCCTTAATATGAAGAAGGGAATAATCATTATTTGTAATAAATAAAGTAGAAATATATATAATAATTATTTCAAAATGTTAATATATTGTATAATATTATATAAAATAATACAATAATATAAACTATGTGTTTAGTTGTTTTGCAAATTTATTATGGAAAATTTTTATAGAAAATAGTAAAACTATAATTGAAAATGGTAGATCAATATAGTTGTTGCAATGGAAAAGTTTCGCTAACTATTAAAAATTATAGGCTACCTATCGCATCCAGACTGAAAATTCATGTTTTGACAAAAGTTTTTGAGAAGATGTTCTTCCCTTAATAGGTAAGAACGGTTTAGTTGTAAACCTGAAAATTAACCTTTAAGACGTGGGTATATAATTATTAATTATCACAATTTAGTTAGGGTAACACTACTGTATAGACACATATCATGGTACCACCAAGTATCTATATAGTATAAGCAAATAAATCTTTTAAATATTCATGACCAAGTACGGCCGAAATAATGTTTATAGAACCCAAAATCTATGAAGGATTTGCCATGATCTATGAAGTATTTATCAAAATCTATTAAGAGGAGAGAATCTCAGAAATTATTTAAGGGTACTAAGAATAGAAAGACCGTCTTATAGATGATTAAACTACACAATAGTAGGAAGTAAATTGAAAACACCACCCTGGAAATGAATTACAGTATAACTAAATGAACAAAGTCTTGAGGAAAGAAGAAAAAACCAAAGTTGAAGGTGATTATTTTTTGCAAGAATACCCCAAACTCCATATAAAATAAAAATAATATTTATTTATAACAATACCAATGAAGAAATTGATGAAAGCAAGAGCAGTAACAACAAATAGAATCTGAATCGTGATTGACTCGCGGAGACACGAAATGCTAGAGAAATTGGGAAAAAAAAGGCCTCACAATTATTCAATTGCGAGATACTAGAGTAATAGAAAGTTAGTCAAGAGAGGTAGATTAATCTCTCAGATAGCTTCGATTAGCAGACGACTTAAAATTAAGTGGTTTTTTTAACAGTGGAAAATTTATATTATAAAGAGTGTAAAAGCCAATACAGATTTAGACACGAGAAGGCCTAAAAGTCATTTCTGAATCAGTTTTATTGATGAGTGCAAGCATTGATATTAAACTAGTATAAGCAGATATGACCATTCACTCAAAGAGCTCAATATTAAAAAGACCACCACTGAAGATTCGTATCATATTTTCTGGCTCGGAGAGCAAATTATAGTCCAAAAAAATTAGAGCGTTTTCAAGTTTTTTTAATCAGTTTATGGAAGTTCTATATGTCTAAAGAGGAAGAAGGTAACACTATAAACTGCTAATGACTCTTTCTTACAAAATTCATGTAACACTTTTAAGTTTTTTGGAAAAACGAGAACTTACTCCTACTGTAAGATAGCCTGTCTCCAACGATATTATACCAAATCATCACACCTGAACTTAAAGTAAAAGTAGCATTAGCATCATGTTGCGAAAGACACTCAGACATATAGAGAAAAAAGCTGATGGAAGATGAGCAAAGCAAAAGTCTGTATGAAACAAGAGATAGGCAGTGTTGCCCTCTTGCCAAAGAAGTACCAAGATTTGAATATAGAATCCAACATTATAGATGAAAGAATTTTTCGGATATAGACTCACTTAAACATAAGAAATAGAGGCTGCAAGAGAAAAATTCTCAAAAAGATCAGGAGCGCGCGGGAGACAAATCTTATATTATTAATGCATATGCTAAAGGTAGATGACATGTCAATTATGGATTTCCGTAACAATCATCAAAGAGTCCAGGTCTGTTGTTTGTTGTCACCACATCATCAACGCCATAGGGAGTAGATAAGAAGAAAAAGCTGTACCTAGAAGAGTATTTAGTAGAACAGAGGAAACCTGATGAAGAGAAAAAGTTCATAGGCAGCAATGTTATACCTATGCATGTTAATCGAATTCATGGACAGATTATCAGGGGAGTATAAGAAATTAATAGACCTTAATTAGTACTAGTTCTATACCTCAACAGCGAAAACAGTCATACACAATGTACAGACAACTTGCCAATAACATCAACAAAGTACAAACATCAGTCTTTGTGTAAAACTACGTCCAAAAAGACAACAAAAAACATCTCAAAAGATAACTTACTTAACACTAGTAAAGAACAAAACCGATAATCTGTGTCGCAAGACTATTTCAACCTCGAGAGTATGAAGTAAAAGACAGACGTTGGAAAAAAGGTGAAATTTATGTCTGGGCCTCATTCTTTAGGACTGTCCTGCGTGCATATACAGAATTTTGAACAGGCCAACAGAATTAGATTAGTTGAGATAGAAACGAAGGATTTTTGGATGAATGCTGAAAAAAAGGAGATGTAAAAGCTGGCAAATCATCCACACTAGAACAATGTTGTTTACCGAACCAACCTACAGAGGTAATAATAATAAAATGAGGTTCCCGTGTAAGTGTGGAAGTAAGTCACACATACAACCATTGTGTTGTAATGGGCACGGTTATATAGTCGGTGAAATACAACGGACCAATCATTGCATAACTTTTCATCAAAGTTTAGGAATGAATAATTCCGCCTACCACTTCTGTTAAATATGTTTTTCAATGGTAAAGAACAAGGCTTCAGAATGTTTAATCGACATACAGCGTCAAAGTTAGAATCTTATATCTTGTTAGAGAAGCGCCTGAAAGCTAATATCTAATATAAAATAGTAATTCTATTATAGAATATGAAGTTCAAACTTTCATTGGTTCTAAAAAATTAAAAGGTTTCATCAAACATTGATTGGAGTCGAGTTTTTAAAGAATTAAATTTTCATTCCTTTTCTAATAGATGATGAATTAAATATAAATTATGTAAAGTAGATGGCATTCCTGATATTAAAATAAAAAATTTATGACAAACTTAATGGTTTAAATTTTTCAGATAGTCACTATTAATGGATTCACATATAGCGATAGTCATTATTCAAACGGTAGATGTTGTAACCTAGGTATAGAAAAGTAAGTACTCAGACTTGAGATTGTCCAATCCTTTCAGACTGCTACCTATCTCGCAAAGCATTTCAATCACAGATTTGTACCATAATTGGCAAGAGTGAGTTAAATTAATTCCAATATACCTGGTCAAAGAGTTTATATTTCATGCAGTAAGAACAAAGTGTCAAACGTTTGCGAGAGCTCTGAAGCCAGAAAAAGTAAAAAAGTTAATAATCTCATAACTTCTGAACTAGTCACAAAGTATGGAAACAAATACGTACTAGCTGTATTCATAAAAATTAGAATAGAGCAAACTAACAATGCAAAACTATGTTGCAATAAACAAGCATAGAGGAAGCTGCAAACAAATTAAAGAAATACACCAAGTTGTCAAATTTCGTGACAAAGATGAAAGCTTAAGTGACTCCACTCCAAAAGTAATAATATTAAACCCACCATGACTAAACAGGCAAGCATTACTTGTAAGTTTGATCCACGCATAATTGGAAGCACATTGGTTTCGGAAAATCTGTTTAGCCGAGAAGAACCATCTTCTTATAAGGAGACAGGCACTCCAAAGCAAGCGACGAAGAAATGTACTGGAAACACAAATGAGCTCGAGATGAGCAATATAATGTCCAAGAAAAGACATAGATCGCACAACGTCTGATACAATAGACTATAATCAAGAAATATTGAATGTTTCAGAGACAACCTAAGAGTTAATTAAGCATGTATGAGCAAAACAAAGCTGCTTACCATATTATAAAAATCCTGATATACGAGAACAAAAAAATAGAGCCTTAAAGTATGTACCTAAATATAGTTTTTAAAAGTATCTATTAAGAATAAAGCTAACTAGAGATTGTGTATATTTAAATAAAATTAACCTCTAAAAACATAAATCTCTATCTAACCCATCTAGAAGAAATTTCTAATACGAGTATTGTATGAAAGATCCAAACAAGTTGAATGACTAGAATCAATTGAAAAAGTAAAACTATACAAGTTATATGTTACCTTCAGAATAGGTAAATATTAGAATTCAACATCTCCACATACCACCGAACCGCACTGTATAATAAAGCAAACGAATAAACATAAAACAGATAAAACACATATAGCAATATAGACCAGCGAAGATGTTAATATCAATTGTGTACAAACGATTGTACCAAAGTAATACACTTTTCTTCCATACATTAGAAAATAGACATAGCCAGAAATAGTCAAGCTCAAACTACTTCAGTGACATAGAAACCTCTCTCCTGACTTCATATTAAGACACTATACTCTCAGAAACGAAAACAGTATCTCTATTAGTGACGACACATGAGAGCCTGAGAGCTTCACAAACACAAGGACGCACAAGTGTACTGTTTTTTATGTAAACCATGCGCCCGGCAATGAACTCTAGACAAGTTAGAAAATAAGGGACGTTGGAAAACGTGCAGCCACTCAGAGATAGGTTCAGCTATTCTATGTGGTCATCAATAACGGGCAGACCGATAGAGAGCTTTACGGTAGCCTTCTACACTTTATAGTTATGGGAATCACAATATTCGTCCCCATGGGGAAAAAATAAACAAGAGTATGCTAGTGTCTGCATTGAGAAAGATAATCAAAACAAAGGTATAGGTTAAATTAGAAAAAATATCAATCGACTATCACTACAAAAGAACTCCACAACATAAGGAACTCAGTACCAACGATGCTAGAACACATAGATCCCCACAGCAATCCTATTAAATCCTACTCAAGAAGTATTTATGCTAGAATGTGGACTATATGGTAATCATCTATACGAAGCATCGCAGAAAGAAGAAATTGAAACGACAATAAGGGAAAGGCTTAATTAGTTCTGATCAATGATAAGAAAACGAATTGGAAGAAGGTGTTTTATCTTGGAGGATCTCGTCTGGAATAGCAACTCTGTTGCATATAATTCTCACTTCTCTAATGATTCACAATTCTAATTTAAAAACTCCATATTGTCAATATAATACATTCTATTTCTTATCGATTAAAAAGATCAACTCTCATTACGGTCTGCAAAGCCCGATTCACTCAAATGAGACTCCGTAGCTTTTATGTGTCCCAGACCATTCTCTACGAACCAATGCTGCGGACCAACCGAGAGCATGATAGCCAAACTTACACTGGGTCCTAGCCTGGTGATAGCGACTGAATATACATAACTATTCTGCATTAAATATTAGAACTATACATTCAACAAACTATTCATCACCACAATTATTGACTGAACATTGATATTCTCAGAAATCTTACGATGAGAGCTCATCCGTCTTCTACTCAGAAAGAAGCAACCTCATTACAACTCGACGATGACAGAACCGTAGATTTAAATGCAAAAACTACATAAAATACCTCAAAAAACAGCATGTAAGTTCAAAGCCATAACTTTTGATGTCAGAGGTTATTTTAATAAATACTCCTCACATCTATCCAAATTATCAAGCGTAAAATCAAAACTTTTATCTTCTCTCTTCAATCACTTACGCATTCTTTTAATCTTCAATTTTTCAAAGATTAATTAACTCCATTCAATTAATTGTAACCACTCTTTATTAGCTCTTGCGAACCGCTCTGTTTATAAATTAATGTACATTACAAATAAAGATGTATTATAAATGAAGTGTTTTAACCCTCTCCATCGAATTCTTTAAATTGATACATTCATAGCTAAATTCAGTAATACTCTTCCTGTCAGTATCAATATCTGCTTTAGTTTGTAATTATGTTGATCGTTACTATACCCAGTCCACTCCAACGATACTCCTCCTTTAGCCATATAGCGTATTGCTATTCCTGGAGCAAAAACATGTAATTAATTTACATCATGATAGTTCCAATTTTTAGCGCTTATAGTCTACCCAATTTAGAGATAGTACTTAGGTCTCAAAGAGTCAATCCCAAATTTCTAAGGGTCTAGCAACAGTTAAACGTAAATGCCCCTGAAAAAACTTTGGTCTAAACTTATATCATACAACACCCTCGCGCGCGCGCGTACTGCATTTTAAATTATTGCCACCCACAGAGCGAGCCATTTATATCTTGTCTTGGGATATGAGAAAGTACATACCAAATAATTAAGAAAAATTATACATGATACCAGCACCAGGACATATTACCATGATAAAGATTTATATCGGAATCTAACTACAATTCCATAAAAAATAATAAAGGTGATAACCAATCAAACATGACGTGGTATTGAAGAGATTAATTTTGTATTTTTAATAATATAATTGATTAATTTAAAACAATACATCTTGAAAAAATCATATCTTAAAATTCAAGAGAGAATTTGGTTCTTGTTAAGAAAAAAGAAACCAAGGTTTATCTGTTAATCTACATATTTTTCCACTATACATGGTGAACCCATCTGAAAAGCAGCTACGGTTACTGACTAGTTAAACGTATCACATTCTTAGCGATGTAGGCGTGCTACTCGATATTCTGTTACTACCTTAGATAATAATCTATATGCAATAGTCTGGGTAAACACTGTTAATAAAAGAGGTTAAATCCGCATAATACTCAAACAACAAAGTTAACGTGCTAGGGAAGAGGCCAGAGGAAAGGATTTACAGATAGCTGACAAACAAAGTCACCACAAAACAATCAAGAAAGAATTGAACATTTGCCTTGTAGAGCGCGATTAACAATCATTCAATGCTGAAATTGTTTTTCAATTACTTCTTTCACAGTTTTTCTTTTTGGTATGGGTGGGTGAGTAAAGATGTTATCGTTAGCATAGTGGACAATGATAATGAACTAATAAAAAGTCTCCTTTAGAAGGAAATATAGCTATTTCGTAAAGCCAAAATTTTTGCACACACACGGTAACGCCCTCCACCTCCCCAATAAACGGCCAAAACCAATAGTGCCACTCCTCAATCCCATAGAGGAAAAATGAACAGACACCATGACATAAACAGTTAAGACTCTACACAAACTCTAATACTCAAAACACTCCATCCCTGGAACCACGCCTATCGACAAACATGAAGAGACCACAGCAACCGTAATGGTTAATAAAATCTAAAAGCTTTTAAAAAAATATTTTGGCAAGCCTTGAAAAAGTAAACAGAAAGAATTTTCAACTCTATATAAAAAAAAGAGAAACAAAGCAATAATAAAAAACAAAAATTTTATATAAAGTTTTTTGATAAATAAATTACTGTTTTTCTATTAATATTTGCTGTGGATCACGAAGTTTTGTAAAGATTTATTGAAAGTATCAAACATGTAATTATATTCAAACAGGCACAAACCAAAATTATTTTGCTCAAGTGCTTTAAAGTAATCTAATTTTGCTTAATAAAAAAATATCTAATCATTAGTTATACCTAAAAATAAATGAATATGTTATGGTGTTTTGTCTGTGCGTCGACTGTAACACATTTTAATCTTTCTCGTTGTCTTATTCTGATCATACCGACAACATATTTATGAAGGTAAACTGAAAGTACTGAATAGGTAGAAATGATATCTAGAATTTACAAAATAATGCACCACCACTACTTAGCAGAGCGTATCAGTGCATATATATTGAAGCCTTTATGTTATAGATCATTAGAGTTAAATGGCATAATACAGTAAAAATACTAACAAGTGCAGATTACCGGTACTGAGTAAGATAAAATTCCTACTACTACACACAAATAATTACAACAACATGATCATTACACTGCATTGGAGTCACGTACTTCATGTGTATTATTTTATAACTTAATGTATTAGAGTCAGAGCGTGATACGGTGGTAGAGCTTAACATTGTATTCAAAATAAATACAAAAAGACAAAAAGTATTATTCTCAACAATGCTTTGTTATACATTTGTCACTTGATATTGTATAACTCATTAATATATAT
>JABUQX010027400.1:27500-46166 GCA_015478945.1 Trachelipus rathkii | reverse complement strand
ATCGCTTTCAAGTTTAAGATAGATCTGAAGAAAGGCTTTCGAGATGTCAGCGACAACCACATATTTGTTGGTCCTAAAGGAAAGAAGGAGACGAAGTAAAGGAACCAACAAGTCGATGCCTGGATAACAGGCTTGATTAAGAGAAGGAGCACCTTTTGTTCTAAGAGTGCAATTGAACACAGGCCTGATTTTAGTAGAAACCTGATCAGCCATTTTTATTACAGGCCTGTGGGGAATCCATATGTAACGATCGAACTCCTTCGGATCAACAGAGATGATTTCGATGATACCACATCTCAGCTGTTCCTTAAAAACATCAGTGTAGGCCTTATCAAGACCTTGATTGCTGAGACGATTTTTAACTCGTCTAAGCGTACTTAAAGCAATACGATTATTCGAAGGGACCTGATCCACTAATTCTGGGATCCATGGAATTTCAATATGGTATTTTCCATTGATAAATTGAATTGCATTGTGGAATTTAGAGATAAATTCCTTATCGATGGTACCATAATCCTTCTCCTCCTGAATACCCAAGGACTCCAAGCTGTACAGATATTCCAAACCCAGGTCGGCACTTATTTCATTTGAAGAAATGCTAAGAACGTCCGGGTAAGTAGGATGAGGGTCAATGATCGAGTTGACGAGATTAAGAGAAGCTTGGAATAGGTGTTTTGGCAGCGAGGAGACAGACATGGATAGTCATGAATCCCTCTGATTTGATTGTATATCAAGAGTTGATGTTGAAGTCTGCTTTCTGTATAGAAAGGCTTGTTGATGAGGAAGTAGAAAAGAATTCACTGGGCCGAAAGGAACCAACCCAAAGCAAGTCTGAATGGCACTACCTTCCAAACAATCGATAATTTGGAAGTGTTTCATATGACATAAAGTGTCAGTACCTAAGAGAAGGTCGATGTCATCGACCGAATCCCCATAAGGGCCCACAAAGGACTTGTCAGCCACATTATGTTTTAACGAAATGCGACTAATGGCTGATGCTAACCCTTTAACCGCAAACCCAACATCCAAAGAAGGGTCGACCAGAACCGGGGTTCTAAAGAAGGAATCGCAGCAGCAATTTATATCTAGGTCGACTAGGTACGATGTACGTTCTTCTTCTCCGATAAATGTTTTTATTGGATTTCTGATTATAGGTAATTGTTCACAGTTGATTCCGAGTTTAGTAAGCAATTTAGGGCCAGCATATGTTCTCTGGGATCCCAAGTCTATAAGAGAACGAATAGGAACTGACTTGTTATTGTGCCTTGCTATTATGGTTATTGTAGGCAGAATATGTGAAGCTGATGATTGCCCAGTATTAATACAAAGATGATTAACATCAGCTTTATTTCCTTCATCAGTATTTTCTTGACGAGAATGCTGCCTGTTTTGATTAGTGGTTCCAGCGGAACAGAGAGCGGCTAGATGTTTTCGGCTCTTACATTTATAGCAAGGATACTTTAAATTGAGTGTTTTAGCCGGGCATGTATCTGCCATGTGCTTTATGCTGGAAACAGTTACAGCCATGTTTAATGCCACACACCGTGTCCCTTTTTGATTGGGTTTACGGAAACCGGCAGTCAGAGAGGGTAATGGTCTCCACTTGCAAGGCTACAACTTGGAACTCCCTTGAAGATGATTATTCGAATTTTGAATTAGAATTTGATTGAGATTCAGAGGAGACAGTTGTTCTTTTTAGAGAGCCACTACCTTTTGAAGTGTTGAAAGTATGACTCTTCTGATCAGAGGGTATCCTCTTCTCCCTTTTGAAGTTCCCTTTGGAAGAAGATTTAGTTGATGAGAATGAAGTTGAGGTCTGAGAGGTGCGAAACCTCAGCATTGATTGAATTATCTGATTATGCTCCTTAAAAATCAGATTAATTGACGGATATTGTTCTTTAGTCGCCAGCTTCAACTCTCTAAAAATGAGAGAGGAAGTTTATCAACTAATATATGGCTGATTAATTTGCAGCCAGAACTTTCCTCTGGGAAGAGGTCAACCCCGAGCTCCTTGAGTTCTTTTAGATGAGCCCGAACCTTTAAAATAAAGGATCTGACCGTTTCAAGTTGCTTCCCGTCCAGAGGCGGAGATGAGTCCAGTTCATGGAAAATAGAATCAATAATGAAGGCCCTGTCCAAATAATGTTCTTTTAAAATGGACAAGGCAACTTCATAGTTCTCATCTGTACCCGTCAAATGCTCAATGTCTCTGAGAGCATATCCCTTTAAATGGGACTTGAGATACTGCAACTTAACAGCTTGTGACAAGTCCCTCCTCCCCCCATACACATTATTGAACTCCTGCAGGAAGGAACGAAAGGAGTGCTTGTCCTTCTCGCCTGAAAAATCTCCGCATTTTAGGGCTGGGATCTTCAGGCTAAAAGGATGCATGGGAAAAGACTTGGAGTGTTCACAGCATGTTTTGTTCGAATTTGAAGCTGCTCTCTCATTATCAGAAAGGGCATCAGAAGATCTTCGAGACTCGATTTCAAATCCATATTCGACTCTTAACAGTTGAAGAGCTTGAGCCACTTTTATGTGGTAAGCATCAGTAGCGGAAATCTCTTCGTCTAGAAGCGATTGGTCGAACTTGGTGTACTCAGCCCCTATTAATAGGTTTTCGATCAGAGTATCTTGAGCTTTAATGTCCGAGATAATCGAGGTCACCTTGTCGAAAATTGTTTTGATAACAACAGGGTCGATGAGGGTAGGTGACTCTGCATCATCACCTTTTTCAGGAAAATGTTTGCAGCATAGAGTAAGCTTTCTTCTTAAAACACCCCTTTTCATCCGAAGGGGACTCAGCTCACCCTGTAATGTTGCTTTTAAACTAGCTGTTGTTTCATCCGAAGAAGACGCAGGTCTTTCATTTGAGAACTCCTCTGTGACCTTTAAGTCTAAATCGTTTAATATATCCATCGTGAACAAATTATATTTAAATGTGAAGTAGTGTAAATATTTCCCAACTGGCTACTTGAGCAGCCTATAAACCCTGGGAAACTAACTGCGCAGAAAAATATCAACAGCGCAGAAAAATATCAACTGCGCCCAAAAAAAACACACTGCAGAGTCAAAAGCACCAAAAAATGTCAACAGCGCAGAAAAATATCAATAGCGCAGAAAAATATCAACTGCGCCTGAAAAAACCGCACTGAAGAATCAAAAGTACAAAAAAATGTCAACAGCGCAGAAAAATATCAATAGCGCAGAAAAATATCAACTGCGCCTGAAAAAACTCACTGCAGAGTCAAAAGCACAAAAAAATGTCAACAGCGCAGAAAAATATCAACTGCGCCCAAAAAAAACACACTGCAGAGTCAAAAGCACCAAAAAAAATGTCAACAGCGCAGAAAAATATCACATAAATCAATTTCGCCCACGTGAAACAAACACAAAGTCAATTGCGCATGTATAAGTGTACTGCGCACACGTGAAGCAAATACAAAGTCACTGCGCACATATGAAACAAACACAAAGTCAATTGCGCACTTATAAGTTGACTGCGCACACGTGAAGCAACTACAAAGTCACTGCGCATATATGCAGCAAACACAAAGTCAATTGCGCAAGTACAAGTTGACTGCGCACACGTGAAGCAACTACAAAGTCACTGCGCACATATGAAACAAACACAAAGTCAATTGCGCAAGTATAAGTTGACTGCGCACACGTGAAGCAACTACAAAGTCACTGCGCACATATGCAGCAAACACAAAGTCAATTGCGCAAGTACAAGTTGACTGCGCACACGTGAAGCAACTACAAAGTCACTGCGCACATTATGAAACAACACAAAGTCAATTGGCGCAAGTCATAAGTTGACTGCGCCGTGAAGCAACTACCAAAGTCACTGCGCACCATATGCAGCAACAACACAAAGGTCAATTGCGCAAAGACAAGTTGACATGCGCACACGTGACAACGTACAAATCACTGCGCACATATGAAACAAACACAAAGTCAATTGCGCAAGTATAAGTTGACTGCGCACACGTGAAGCTAAACTACAAAGTCACTGCGCACATATGAAGCAAACACAAAGTCAATTGTGCACGTATAAGTGTACTGCGCACACGTGAAGCAAATACAAAGTCACTGCGCACATATGAAACAAACACAAAGTCAATTGCGCAAGTATAAGTTGACTGCGCACACGTGAAGCAAATACAAAGTCACTGCGCACATATGAAACAAACACAAAGTCAATTGCGCACGTATAAGTTGACTGCGCACACGTGAAGCAAATACAAAGTCAATTGCGCACATATGAGCAAACACAAAGTCAATTGCGCACGTATAAGTTGACTGCGCACACGTGAAGTAACTGCAAAGTCAATTGCGCACGAGAAAACAAGCACAAAGTCAATTGCGCACGTATAAGTGTACTGCGCACACGTGAAGCAACTGCAAAGTCACTGCGCACACGTGAAGAAAACACAAAGTCAATTGCGCACGTATAAGTTGACTGCGCACACGGGAAGCAAATATAAAGTCAATTGTGCACGAGAAAACAAGCACAAAGTCAATTGCGCACGTATAAGTTGAACAGCGCAGGTGTAAAAACAAATGCGCACTCCTGAAATGAACTGCGCACGTTTAGTGAACAGGGCGGGTGTGAAAACAAATGCGCACTCTTGAAACGAACTGCGCACGTTTAAGTGAACAGCGCAGGTGTGAAAACAAATGCGCACTATTGAAATGAACTGCGCACGTTTAAATTGAACAAACAGCGCAGGTGTGAAACCAAATGCGCACTTCTGAAATGAACTGCGCACGTTTAAAGTGAACAGCGCAGGTGTGGAAACAAATGCGCACTTTTAAAATGAACTGCGCACGTTTAAATTGAACAAACAGCGCAGGTGTGAAACCAAATGCGCACCTCTGAAATGAACTGCGCACGTTTAAAGTGAACAGCGCAGGTGTGGAAACAAATGCGCACTCTTGAAATGAACTGCGCACATTCAAAGTGAACAGCGCAGGTGTGAAAACAAATGCGCACCTCTGAAATGACCTGCGCACGTTAAAATTGAACAACGCAGGTGTGAAAACAAATGCGCACTCCTGCGCACGGATGAAGTCGATATACCGCACCGCACCGTTTCGCACGCACCAGAACCGCACTGCACCGCACCGTTCCGCACTGCTCCGCACCGCACTGTTTCGCACGCACCAGAACTGCACCGCACCGTTCCGCACTGCACCGCTCCGCACTGCACCGCACCGTTTCGCACGCACCAGAACTGCACCGCACCGTTTCGCACGCACCAGAACTGTACCGCACCGTTCCGCACAGCACCGCACCGCACCGTTTCGCACGCACCAGAACTGCACCGCACCACCTTTTGTGCTGCGCTTGAACCACTGTGCCTTTACAACTCAACACTGCACAATAAAGATTGCTTAGCAATGCAATATGCAAGACACCTTCGCAACTGCACAATAAAGATTTTATTAAAATGCAATATGCAATATGTTGGTCCGGCGTTTGTGTTTGAGGAGTAAAGCACAGTGTATAACGAACGAAAGTTGACACAACCGTTTAAATAAATAAGCGAACCCAGGACATCAAAATTCAATATATATATATATTTGTAAATATATAACCTAGCAAATAAGCACTTTAAATATAGCGAAAAATTTCTTTATGCCAAAAAAAAATAGCTCGAATTTTACTCACTAGTTACTAAAGGCAATATTAATAAGTTATCAAATACGAAGAATTTTAACTCAAAAAATATACGAAAAAAGTTTCAAAATTGCTAAATGAATATGAGCAAATTTCAAATTTAGCAAAAGAACTTATGTCAAATATTCAAAAATGGCAAGAAACGAGAGGAAGAATCAATTTTCCTAAATAATTTCAAATTTGCAAAATTTAAAGAAATTATTTATATAAATTGGCAAAATTGCTAAAAACAATTTCCAAAATATAAAAATTTATGTACTCTCCTCGTTAATTTAAGTTGAGTCAAATACACATTTTTATGCATAGGTAGTTTAAAAGTAACTTAAACTGTGATAAATTTAAATTTACTTGAAATTACGCAGATGGAGAAATGCACCCTTAAAAAATATGAAAAGAAACAAAAAACAACTTACTTGAGTAAAATCAGTAGATAGGTAACGGCAAGCGGTTAATTGATTGGAAAATTGTTCTTTTCCACAGTTAGATTGAAATAAGTTTCTTTCAATCAACAGTTAGTTACTGGGTAAACTTCTCTTCACCTACGTAGGTCTTGATACGAAACCACACAGTTTAAATCACAATTTTATTTGAATAGTTAAAACTTGAAAAGCCATAACATAATTTTGATCATGAAATTAAAGACTTCTTTAACGATATTCACGAAATCGATCAAAAAGGCAAAAACGGAGATTCACAAATGGTATTCGGTATATTCACACACGAAAGTAAAAAGCAAAAGAACAGATTCACAGACGGTATTTTCGACACGAAGCAAAAAGGCAAAAGACCTTGATTTAGGCAAATTTTTTACCGAGTGGAATTTTGCTGTTCTTGTTCTTTTCAATTCAAAAGGAAACATTTCTCCATTTATAGCGAAAAACAAATGAATAATGAAAAACGCAATTATCATTAAATCATTAATTACCATTTTGAACATTTGACAAATAATTGAAAGTGAGAATGTGACTTAATATTTGAGATACTAAAGATTAAATTTCGCCTGTACAATCGATTCTCTGATAATTGTTAAAAACTATATAATATATATATATATATATATTATATATATATATATGATATATACTATATATATATATATATATATATATATATATATATAATATATATATTTAATATGATACTATATTATATATATATATCTATATATTATATATATATATAAATATATATTATATAATATTATATATATATAATTATATATATGATATATATATATATATAATATATATTATAGAATTATATATATAATAATATATATATATATAATATATATATATATATAATATATATATATATTATATATATATATATATATATATTATATATAATATATATATATATATATATATAATTAATAGAATATATAAATATATTATATAAATATATATATAAATATATGATATAAATATATATATATATATATATATATATATATATATATATTATATATATATATATAATATATATATATATATATATATAATATTATATTTATATATATATTATAATAAATAATTTAAAGAGGTAGGTTGGGATATAAAAAGTCATAATATAAAGGTAGTTTTATTAAAGTAATATATATTATATTATATTATATATATATATATTATATATATATATATATATATTATATTATATATAATATATATACATATAATATATTATATATATATATAATATATATATATATTATAATAAACACAATATCAAAATATTTGCACCCCGGTTCACGATGAGTATATAGAGGGAGAAAAAGGAAAAATAGGGATATATATTAATATATATATATATAATATATAATATATATATATATATTATCATATATATATATATATGTATAATATATATTATATATATATATATATATACTATATATATATATATATATATATATATATATCCTCCTCTGTCTCCCCAGAATGGGGGTAAATAAATAATAAAAAAACAGCATGGGTTGTCTTTTTAACATTTTTAAATGGTTTTACCATTTTAACCCTTTTGGTTTTAGTTTTAATGTAGTAGTTTATGAGGGTGCTTCAATGTCTAAAAAATTTGTTAAATCTGGTTTGAGGGAATTGGTGGCAAAATCTTCTCAACTTAAATTTTCACAAATTTTAATTTCATTCGATCTAAATGCAGCATTTGACGAGTTCTAAAAATCGAATTCGAGCTGGTTTGTTTGCTTTATATTGGCATTTGAAAACTAAATAATGATTATCGTGCAAAATAACCTTTGTCGAAATAACTTGAAAATGAACTATGCAATGATACTTCAATTACCTAAAATCTTTTGTGAAATGCTTCAAAAAAAAAAAAAAAAGTTTTATACCCAAATCAAGAAAATAGTCCAAAGTTTTTCTGTTAATGAAAAATTGTGATAAATATTTTCTTGTTCATCTGAACATGTGAAATTTTCAGGGCATATAGAATTGGGCAAGTTATGCCATTTTTATTTAGATAATTTTTGTAAAATTTTCCTCCCATGACCAGAGATTAAACGATTGGTTAAACAAAAATAATTATCTAAATGAAAAAGTTGCAACTCGCCGAATTCCATATGCCCTGAAAACTTCATATTGATCATATGAAAAAAAAACTATCGCAAGTAAACAATTTGGATCTTTTTCTTAATTTTGGCCATAACCTTTTGTTTTTGAAAGCAGGTATCAAAAATTCATCAAAAGTTATTTTAGATAGTAGAACTATCATTGTATAGCTCAATTTCAAGGCATTTCGACAGAGGTTATGTGCCCGATAATAATAAAAAAAGAAAAACGTTCGCAATTGACGTTTTGAGAACTGCCGATCCAGAGGATCGGATAAAAATTAAGAAATTTATGCGCATATTTACGTTCCAACACCAACTTCCAAGCAAGATATACCAATCCCATAAAAAAAAACTAAAAAGACAAAAGAATTAAAATGTTAAAATCACTGAACAATGAAAATAAGCAAGAAGAGATTCAGTTTTTAAATTTTGCAGTTGTTTTACCAATTTTACTCTTGAGTTTTAGTTTTAATACAAGTTAGAATGCTTTATGTTTAAAGGTCAAACTCCTCTTTTTATTTCATATATATATATATTATATATATATATATATATATATCATATATAATATATATATATATATTATATATTAATATTATAATATATATATATTTATTGATAAACACCCCCTAAAAGTATTTCACCCTGCGGGGATCCGAACCTGGACCCCTAGCAGTATGTACGTGCAAGTGTTTGACCACCAGACCACGAAGATAAAAAGAAAACGGCCACATTTTCCCTCTGAAAGCAATCTAAGGCTTCCCAGAAGGAGTGAGGCATGTCTAGGACATCTAACCTCCGGCAGGCCTCCCCATTCACACTCGGGCCTGGGGCCAAATGTGAACGGGGAGGCCTGCCGGAGGTTACACCAAAGACATGCCTCACTCCTTCTGGGAAGCCTTACATTGCTTTTAAAGGGAAAAGTGGCGGTTCATTTTAGGTTCATCGTTGGTCTGGTGGTCAAACACGTGCACTACATCTGTTAGGGTCCAAGTTCGAATTCCAGCAGGGTTTATAATACTTAAGGGCGTGTATCAATTTACAAAATTATAATTGCGTTTATTGCAATTTATTTCTGTTATATTATATATATACATATATATACTATATATATATATATATATATATATATATATATATATATATATATATATATATATATATATATATATATATATATATATATTATAAATATAATAAATATTAATAATATATATATATATATATAATATATAAATAATAATAATAATAATAATAATAATAATAATTAAATGAATATTTGATTAACTAAAGGAATGAATGAATAAATAAACAAGTAAATATAATAGCATGAGTAGTTACAAGAAAACTAATAATTATAAGTTAACATTTGAAAATAGCCATGTATAATGACAACGATTAAAAATCTAAAAATGGGAGATTAAGATATAAATAAAATATAAATTCAGAATAAATTACTTGGTTGTGCTTAATATTCGTAATTATTAGATCAGGTTGAGTGAATAATAATAATAATATAATAAGTGAGGGTTCGTCGCGGTCCCATGAAGGTCTAGGGTGGATTTTCTGACTGCGACGAGTTCTCACTAGTAGGTATAAAGGGGGCGGTAAGGCTGGGCTTTCTTTTCGACTTGTCATATTCTTCTAATAATTTTCTGTTTCCGGTGCATGTCACGCACCTTACCCCCAGGCTTGGGGAAAGAAGGTGGATAATAATAATAGTAATAATAATAATAATAATAATAATAATAAAAATAATAATAATAATAATAATAATAATAATAAAAATAATAATCTTCTTCTTCTTCTTTATCTTCCTTCTATTTTCCCAAGAATGGGAGTAAGGTGCGTGACGAGCATCGGAAAAGAAAAGCAGTAGAAGAATATGACAAGTCGAAAAGAAAGCCCAGCCTTACCGCCCCCTCAGTACCATTAATTAGTGAGAACTCATCGCAATCAGAAAATCCACCCTTAAAGCTTCATGGGCAGCGATGGACCTCACATATGGTAGATTCGTCAATGTAAGGCCGTTTCACCCCTTGGCCCAGGTGGGCCACAACCATACCCCCTCACAAAACCCGCCCATTCACTCCTGTTATGCACCTTTCTTCTCGCCTCTACCAAACTCACATTCTCTCTTCAAACATTCTTTACTGACTCAATCCCTTTTTCTTCGGTCTCCCAGGCCATATGTCCAACACACTCGCCACTATACATCCGCTTAACCAACCGACTATCATTCATCCTTTCCATATGACCAAACCATCTCAACATACTTTCATTTATTCTCTCATTGTATACCCCTTTCTTCACACCACACCACTGCTCTAATAAGTTCATCCTTTGTTAGCATTTCTTCTCACCACCCTAGCCACACCCTTAAGATTGTCCATCTGAACAACATTGAAACTTTAGATCTATACTTCTTATTCCAGACCAGGAGTCTCACTACTATACAATAACACAGGTAACAACATACCCTCATTGTAAGACCCTTAGCGCACTCAGAACTTAGTCCCTTTACATTCAACCAACGATTTAATTGCACCAGCCACCTCCTGCCATTCACAAACTTCCTATACACTCTGCCATCGTCCGTCCCTTCTTCATCAAACATATACCCTAAATATTTAACTCAGACACTTGTTCCAGCTTGCTCACCATCTAACATAACTTTCCACTGAGGAGTGTCCTTTCACTCACAACCATAACCTTACTTTTCTCTACGTTTACTTTCAAACACCCTACCAAATCTTAAAAATCCTCTCAAAAACTCTCTTTAGATTCACCACACACAAACAAAATCATCCGCAAATATGTAGGGCACCCTAATCTCTCTTCCATTCTCCATCATTCTAAGACCATCTCCTGCCACCCCCCCCTTTAATTCTTTCATAACCCCATCCATAAACAAATTGAATAACCAAGGAGACATAACACAACCTTGCCTCACTCCGCTATTAATATGAAACCAATCACTCGACATTCCTTTATTCTACACGCTTCACTATCGTCTACATACTTTTGATTCCATGTCAAAAGCCTTACCACCAACACCATAAATCACTAACACCTGCCATAGAGATTCCCTATTAATCCTATCATACGCTGTTGCAAATCCATAAAACCTAAATACAATTTATTCTCCTTCTCCCTCATCTCAATCATTTGTTTCAATGTAAAGATTTGATCCACACATCCTCTACCAATCCTAAACGCACCTTGTTCTTCACCAATCAGTCCTTCAGTCACTCGGCGCACTCTCTCTACCAAAATACCAGCATATATCTCCCTACAACATTCATTAAACTAATTCCCCTATAATTCCTTACAGTCCCTTATATTCCTACAGTTACCCTTATATAAGGTTACTATTTACTGCACTTCTCCAATCCCTCGGAACTATACCCTCCATAAACGCTTTGTTACACAACTTCCAAATCCAATCAATCTATCTCCGTTCTTGATCATTACACCAGTAATTTCATCTATACCTGCAGATTTACCATTCTTCAACTTTTTCACCCTCCTCCTTAATAATGACCTCATCCCTAAAATACCAATTTCCTCTTGAACAATCAAACCCCGATATATTCACAATCACCTCTTCATTACTTCCAATGTTAAACAGTCTTTCTAAGGGTTCCTTCCACACTTCCCTCAGATCCATTTCATCAGTTACGAAAGCACCTCCCATATTTATTATTTTCATTCTTAACCTTTCGCGCTTCCTATTCCCTTGTAAGTCCCCATTCATCCTCCTTCCAAACTGTTCATTTACCTCTTTTCCTCAGACGTATGCACCTTTTAGTATAATAATAATAATAATAATAATAATAATAATAATAATAATAATAATAATAATAATAATAATAATAATAATAATAATAATAATAATAATAATAATAATAATAATAATAATAATAATTAATAATAATAATAATAATAATAATAATAATAATAATAATAATAATAATAATAATAATAATATAATAATAATACTTTAAAAATCTTAAATCACGTCAATTTTAGCATAAAACGTTTTGCAAATTCTTTCTATTCTTGGAAATATAGAACTATTTAGAAAAATTTATTAAGAATTATTCTAGAATAAGAAGAAAAAGTGTCCTGATGAAAATGTTGACCTATCTTTTCATTGATTGTTCTCCGCTCCATTCAAAATTTGCAGTTGTTGATGAATTTTAGTTACTTTCGAGATGTGCCCTGACATTTTCTGTTTTTTTTCCTCTCCACCATTTATGCCAACAATACATCTGAAAAAAATAAACTAATTAGTATTGTTTTATATAAATTTATTGCTCGCTGCTTATGTTTATATATGAAAAAGAATATGAAAAAATGAAAAACTAAATAACCAATCATAAAATAATTTATTTTATGACTTTTCCCATACATTGTCAAAAGGGCAGAGAGACTGAGTTTCCAATGATAAATAAGATTTGTAAGTAATAAACTTTCAATTACAAAAATATTCAAGTAATTTTGCTTAACAGTGAAATTTTTAATTTAAGGAAAGAGAAAAAGATTTAAAACTAGATAATTGTTATACCATTGAAAGATAAGAATTTGATTAACTACCTTTGATAAATTCCAAAACTTGATCTAGCCGACCTAAAATCTTCAATAATCTCAATCTGGACTTGCTTGTTGACTGCCAGCATGGCCTATATCTTTTGCATGTGTAAATAGAAGAAGTTCCTGAAAAAGAAATATTAACATAATTAAAAAATCACATAAAACAATGCGAAAATATTTAGAAAGCACATTTAAATTCTTTTGGTTTCAAAGATACATATGGAATGTAAATGCAGAAAACTTAAATAAGAAGCTTCCTATCGGGCCTCAATATCCATGTACTTAAATAAAATATGTATACCACTTGGTCAGAAACCATACAAATACTTTCCCTGACCAATTTCCGATCTCGAGATTGAAGGTTATGTGTGAGAATGAATGAGATGAAGTTATATATATATATATATATATTTATATATAATATATATATATATATATATATATATATATATATAATTTTATATATATATATATTACTATATATATAGAATATATATATAGATATATTAGTGATGCAGATGTTATGATGCTCCGGGGATGCGGATGCGGATGTTTGATATATTATATATATATATATATATAAATATATATATATATATATATTATTATTATATATATATATATATATATATATATATATATTATATATATATATAATATATTATATATATATATATATAATATTATATATATATATATATATAGTATATAATATTCTAAATATATATATATATATATATTATGTCTAATATATTTTCGGTTTTAGCTACAATTTATTTAATATAATGTTACCAGGGTGAGGACAGGGCACCCAACTCAAATGCACTCCACCAACCTCTTTCCCAACCTCCGGACCTTAATGAAAGAGATTTACAATGGATTATATTACTTTTTGCACTAGTATTTGAAATTCAAATATAGGAGGTTGTTGCTTGAGAAACATTATTTTTTTGCGCCTTTTTCTGCTGAGAGTCTATTTTTCTTTTTTTTATCATATATTAGCTAGCCCACCATTACTAATACTCTCTCACTTGGAGCACTAGTTGGAGGACAGGCCAAGTATTTCCTGCAAGTTTACTTAAACGTGAGGTAAACATTTTGCTTAACTTTCTACCATTTGATATGATCATCATTTGTATCTGGTCATTTTTCTTGGTGATAGTTTTCAATCATTTGCACTTCATCTTTTGGTAATGCGTGTGTTTCTTTTCATCAATACTGGACTGTAGAAATGCTTCCAGTGAATCTGTTATTGAGTTACTTGTAGAAGGTGTTGGTTCTGTAGATTCACTTTTTTCCTTTTAATGGGTGGTGAATTAAAAGACTCGGATTGAATTTTTCAACTGCAACACAAGTTGACGATTTAACATTCTTAAATATTGTGTTACAAAAAAAAACTTGCCTTTATAACGGGATCTAAGAAGTTGCAATAGTATGAAAGGTCATTAAATTTATACATAGCAAGCGTTTTCTAGCTCGTGGTTAGGTACATCTTTCATTCTCTTTAAACTGTCATCATTTTCATTGGAAGATGGTTCAAAATGCTCCTTAGCGTTGAGATTAATGTATTACATCGGAGACAGAGCTGTAAGGCGCTGATTTTTTGGCATCTCTAATCTCATGTGATTCTGTTGACTCAAATTATTATAAACTTCATGCTGTGAAGATCAGGAGTCATCATCACACAGTTGAGTCAAGTCACATGTCTCTCATTTAAAGTTTGCGTTTCAGATTTATCTTCAGTATTTTTTAATATAAAATTCTTTATCAAAAATCTCGAAATAAATATCCGTGCAACATCTGCAGGGCAAAGCGCGGATGTGGATCTTATAAGGTTGCAGTGCAGATCTTTAATAATGTGCGGATGCGATGTTACCTGCATCACTAATATATATATATATATAATATAATAGAGTATATATATATATATATATTATATATATATAAATATATATATATATATATATATATATATATATATATATATATATATAATATATATTATATATATATATATATATATATATATATATATATATAGCAAATGGACGCTATGCCCACTGATGGCTGGAATATCTTGACTTGGTCCAGACTGAGGCTGGGGTTACTATCACCCTGATAACTGTGCACCTTTTCCACTTTGTATGGCCCACTGGTCGGGAAAAAACATAAAATAGTAACCTTTCCCCGATTGTCGTGGTAAAAATAACTAATAACTAACTATATATATATATATATATATAATATATATATATATAATTATATATATATATATATATATATTATATATATATATATATATATAATAGTATATATAGTAGATATATATATATACTATATATATATATATATATAGTAGGAGGTAGTGAATGCGCAGGAAGGTGGCGCTCGTTGCAATTAAATCCTTGTGGATGTAAATGGACAAAGTTCTTCCAGTTGCGTGAGGGTATGTGTTACCTATGTACTGGGACTATGGTCTGGGATAAAAGGTATAGATGCTAAATTACAATGTGTTCAGATGTACAATCTTAGGGGCATGTTAGGTGAGAAGAATTGATAAAGAGGAATGAACGTAATTAGAGAGTTGTGTGGTGTGAAGACAAGGAGTAAATGAGAGAATAAATGAAGTACGTTGAGATGGGTTTGGTCATGTGGAAAGGCTGAATGATAGTCGGTTGGTTAAGCGGATTGTATAGTGGCGAGTTGAGTATGCTGGGAATCAACCGACTGGGAGACCAAAGGAAAAAGTGATTGAGTCAGTAAGGAATTCCTGGAGGAGAGAAATGGAGTTTGGCAGAGCAATTAGAAAGAGGCAGCAAGTTAGCGACAGTAGGCGCTTTCCAAAGGGGGGTTGGTTGTTGGCCCACCTGGGCCAAGGAGAACCCCACATTGACAAGTGCCATAGTGAGAGGTCGTGTCTGGTCCATGGAAGCTTCTAGGGATTGGATTTTCTGACTGCGAATGAGTTCTCACTAAAAGGTAAAAAGAAGGCTGGGCTTTCTTTTTGGACTGGGTCATTATTTCTTACTACTTTTGTTCTGGAAAGACATTTTACGTACCTAACCCCTAGAGTATATATATATATATATATATATATATATATATATATATATATATATATATATATATATATAATATATATATATATATATATATAATATATATACTATATATATATATATATTTACCGTATATATATATATATATATATATATATATATATTATATATATATATATATATATATATTATATATATATATATATATATATTATATATATATATATATATATAATATATATAATATATATAGATAGATCCATTTATATGGGTAGAGGAAATTCAAAACTTGTCGCACATCGCCTTTGTGAATACCATATACACTAATGAGTAAGGATTACAAAAATATTTCCTACCCCAAACAATAAGCCATGGTGTTGTGGGAAGCATTTCTGTTGAAATTTCATCCCATGGAGTAGTTTCCTTAAGAAAAAAAAAATTAGAAACTCTGACATGTAAATGCTAAAAAAAAAAAAAAAAATGCTTATAATAAATCAAACAAAACCTCACATCACTGTTCCAAAAAGCTGCAAGCCAAAACATTCTCAGGGATACATCAAAAAATATATCCCAACCCTAACACCAAAAATCAAAAAATTAATTAAACAACACAATCCAATCAGAAAAACAGTACCAACACCACTACAAACTCAAACACAGATCAACACCCTTAATACTCAAAGCAGTAACCTAATAAAAACACACACTTCAAATAACTTTCAAACCTTCCTCACAAAAAGCATTCAACACACAAACACCACCAGAATGTGAAAAACAATAAAAATACTGAAAAATGCAAATCACCTCCAAACACATACTTATGAATCTATTAAAAACCCTAACACACAAAACCATCAATTCACTAAACATGCAAACCAAATCAATAAACCCACACACCCACAAAACAAAAATTATCAAAGCCCTCAAGAAAAAATTAAACCATGACCCAATAGAAATAAACACAACTTATTTAGAAAACATTATAAATCCCTTAAAAAATCATCAGCAACAGGCCTGGACAACATCTTAAATACCTAGGGAACACCGCATTATCCCAACTAGCACACATATACAATAGTTCCATAAGCCTAAATTTCATCCCCTTTATCTGGAAAAGAGCAATAATTATACCCAATTTGAAACTGGGAAAAGACCCTCTAACCCAGCAGTGCCCACCCGTAGCTCGCGTACCGTTTTAATGTTGCTCGCGGCTCACGTATTTGATTACAATATATTTAATAAATATATATAATATATATATATATATAATATTATAATTATATATAAAAGATATATATATATATATATATAATATAAAATATATATATATATATATATATATATATATATATATATATATATATATATATATATATATATATATATATATATAGTATATATATATATATATATGTGACCTTTTCTTAAATTTTTTAAATTCTTTATTTGCTCGAGATAGACTAAAGGTTGGGCTTCACTGCTCTAACCCCTCATCCTATCGTCCCATGTCACTATTATCAACACTATGTAAACTTCTGAAAAAAATCATACTGAACAAAATTACACCAAAAATCCCCAAAACACAAATTCCAAAAAGGCTTTCAGCAAAACCACTCAACCACAACCGCACTCATAAACATCATTCAACCTATAATCAATGATTTAAACTTAAAACCCACACACAAAACAACACTCATGGCAACTGACATTAACAAAGCCTTTGACACAGTACCCAAACACAACCAAAGCCACAAAATAATAAAATCCAATATCCCTACAAACCTAAAGAAATGGATTTCTAAATTCCTGTCAGGAAGAACAGCTCAAATACAAACTGACAACAAAAAATTCTGTACAGTAAACATCAAAAATGGAGTACCACAAGGAGCAATTCCATCCCCCACATTATTCAATCTATTCACAGCTGATCTCCCATAACCACAAACAGACCACACAAACATAACTACTTCCGCTGATGACATCACGACTGCCACTACATTCCAGAACCTAAACACTCCTACAAATCTGACACAACAGTACATCAACCAAATTCAACCACGGCTAACTGACAACAGAATAGTCGCTTCACCAAACAAATCATCAATTCGGTAGCGCACACACACCCAAATCTACATAAACAACATGGCCATACCCTCAATAAAACCAACAAAATCCTAGGAGTAACACATCTTACTTTCACAAAACACATAGATAACTTAACTTCATCAGCAAACAGGAAACTGAACATACTAAGAATTATTGCCGGCATTTGACATCAAAAACAACAAACATAGATATCCACTACCATATACAAAGTTGATTCATCCTACACTAAACTGCGCCTCTCCAACCTGGCACCCACTACTGACCAAAAACAACATAAAAAAAACTACACTGCAGACCAAAAACAACATAAAAACTATAAACACAAAACAAAGCACTTAGAATTATAACTGGATCCACATCAACACTTGCACAAAGAAACCAAAATACTACCCATAGACATACAACTTGAGATGATACCACTCTGTCCTCTCTAATCCTATCCACCATGAACTTAAACAGCCTCCTTCTTCACCAGCACTACTCAACGAACAAATTCTGAACAACATCCCACCACCACAAAACAACACATCTTACACTAATCAAATCCACACACTACTAACTGGAAACTATCTTAAGAAACAGACCACCAAACAGTATACTAAATGAGCATCCACCAGAAATAGCAATTGAATTCAACTATATTCCAAGAA
>JABUQX010027400.1:0-12500 GCA_015478945.1 Trachelipus rathkii | reverse complement strand
GACTTCCCGACGAATGCACGCCTAGCGATGATTTGTGTGGGAGATCGCAGAATTGGAGCTTCTACTTCCGAATAAGGAGACTCTTGCGTTGGATATCGTGTTGTCTCCTGCTGAGCAGTTTCCGTAGGCCTCCGTGAGGGAAGGACGTAAGAACGTAATATATATCTATATATATATATATATATATATATATATTATATAATATATATATATATATATTATATATATATATATATATATATAGGTTATATATAAATATATATTGGTATATATATATATATATATATATATATTATATATATATAGATATATATATATATATATATATATATATATTTTATATATATAATATATAATACTATATATATTATATATAATTTATATATATATATATATATATATATATATATATATAATATTATATATAATATATATATATATATATATATATAATATATATATATATAGTATATATATTATATTATAGACTCCTTATACATATGGCTCACAAAATATACATATAACTACAAATTTTTATATAGAGCTGGTAGATTGTATATGTTTCACAGAATCGAAGTAGCTTATATATTAGGCATGAGAAAATTATCATATTTTAACTATATATATATATATAATATAAATTGTACATATATATATATAGATTATATATATATATATATATATTATATATATAATATAATATAATATATATATTATATAGGTGATATAATATACTAATTAGTGTACATACAAATCAGCTATTATTTTTATTATAGTCACAAATATTGATTATTAACTTTATTAAGTTAAATATTATTATGAAATCTATAATTTCTATAATAAATAATAAAATCAATTTTATACTCCTAATTACGTATTTATACTATACATATTATATATATAGTATACTAAGTTATATATAATATAGCGGATTATCAATATATTAATTATTTAATATCTCACTAATATTGAAGTCTTTTTTATCTTATTATAATGTTATTTATTTATTCGTCTAGCGTTCATATTATACTTATGATTTATTTATATAATAGAAATAAAAATATAATTTTATATCGGCATACATAATATAATATTATATATAGCTATTTATATGTAGTTACTATTTTAAATATATAGTGCAATTGATAATAAGTATAATAGTGGTGATGATAGTAGTATGAGGGTATAGTATACGTACTGAGTAGTAGCATGATAGTACGTAAGAATATAGGGGTAGTATAGCTATATGAGATTATAGTAATATATATATAATATATATATATATATTTATTAATATATATATACTAAGTATATAATACTACAGTGATATTTATCCTTTGGTAAATTCGCTTCATCGCATATGAACCTTCACTTAATAATACATTATAATAATGTTAATTAAGTTCCTGCTCTATATACATATATCTGTCCTACTCTAATGAAATATCGATAGTATATATATAAATCTAAGTATTATAATACTATATACTAATTGTGATAATATCTTATCTACGATATAATGTACTCATCTAACTATAGTAAATATGCATACTCTCATACAGTAAACTAACATGGATAAGATCATAATTATCCATAATACATTATATATCACTCTGCCATAACTTACTCGAACCTCTAAGAGATCTATCACGTATAATCATCTGACAATTAGCTCCATCCTCAAAAGATTCAGACTATACAATAACGTACCCATTGACATCTTCAAATTTAATTTCTTTAGCCTCTTTTGTAACTCTCACTATTTTGGATGCTTGAAACTGTCCTTACTTCCAGTTCTAATGGAGATACAGGAACAAAAAACTGTGTAGTTTCTGAGACCCTGGAATTTTATATGCATTTTTAAATCGCTCTTCTAAATCTAACTCTTCTTTTTTCTATTCAGCAATTGTTGAATAAATGAAGTATATATTCATCAATTGTTGAATAAATGAAGTATATTTCTTGAATGTTGTCTCTTCCAAATTCAAAAAATTGTTTTGGTGTCATAATTTGGTTGTTATAAGGGCGCTGAAGACTTGCCTTTGCAGCTAGTCTTTTTACAGTACCACTGAGATCACATGGTCCTTTTCCATGGGAGGTTCCAAAAAAAAGTACCATTGTGCTTTTATTTCAAAGTCAGTTAAGTGATGGCATAAATTTACAAATTTTTTTTGTAATTTTGAGTTACTGCTTCATCTGAAAAGTATATCATTTCACTAACATTAAATTCTAAATGAGTTCTAAGATAATCAGTTTCCTTTGATACAAGTGAATGGCTACTGCGTCATGATAAAGGCAGTCCGAGATAATCACCACATTTTGATGCTTCACTTCTTCTCCATGGCTATAGTAACAAATAAATGGAAACTATATTGCTTGAGCATTATTGTAATGGAATCCTTGTGCAGCATCCTGATGAACAAATGAATAATTTTCTGAAAAAATCTCCAGTAACCAATAACTCACATTTTTTCAAACCTTCCCTACCTTCTTACAGCAGGAATATGGTAATTTATTTACAATAACTCCCTTATAACAGATTTTTATATGAAAATACACAGCCATACTCTAAAAAATAAGTGAAGAATAAAAAAAGAAATATATTTTTTTTGCCGGTCTCTTTAGGAAAAAAAAGTTAACCATAACTCGGCAAGTTGTGGAATATTCCCCATAAGGTTTTTCTTTTTTTATTTTCATTTTATACTAGAACTGTGCGGAATTTCTTACTTACTTGATGCATATGTGAGGTGACTTCCTGGGACCTCCAGGTTCCCCTTTAGCCCTTGGCCCGCCTTCAGAAAAACATATTTAATAGGCAAAATGTCTCAAAAGAATATATATCTATACTTGACTACTATAGTGATAATACTTATATAATATATATAATCTCCATCTTTGACTGGTGAGTCCATTTGCCCAGTATTTATCTACTATGCAGTAAACGTCTAAAACGCGTCGAGTCATGGCAAACATCTAAGGTTATGTTATTTTAGTAAATATTCAAGATTTAGGGGCGTGGGAGAAGTTCCCTATTTACAACTTCCCTGGCCTATTCCGGTCCACATATATAATATATCATAATATACTCCTTATTGGAACTAAATAATTACTACTATACTTAATTATATATATACTCACACTCTCAGCCTCATATAATAATTAACTAGTATATATGAATTCTTAGGTCTGTATACTAAATAAATAGTGATTATACCCTACTTACCGTATATTATAGCTATTACAGGCAGAGCCAGCGAATTTCTTTAACGAAGGACTCTTACAGCTAAAACCCCAAATACTTTGCGTCAATGTAGAGAGAATATCCAACAATAATGCCCATGGGCTCGATGGCTGCAACAGGAAAGGTACTTTTATTCTCAAATTCAGCCAGTTTCATTGAATTTATCATGAACATACTACTACTTTTCTAAGTAACATTTCTTGGGAATTAATCTACACCTTCCTTGTCAAACAAATAACAGGTGGTCCATTTGTATATTTGTCAGTGCAATCAACTTAGTGAAAGACATTATTCAACTTCTCGAAAAACGAAAAAGATAGACAAAATGAAGACACAGAGTTTAAAACCATTATTCACACAAAGCTAAAGAATGGTGTGTGCTGGCGACAGATCTTAGGTAATTGAAATAACAATTCACAAGAAACTACGAATGCCAGACAACATCGTCTTGCAATGTCCTACAGTTCAGATCCACGTGATCATATAATTACCGCATCTCAGTTTTTATTTAGTTTATTGATGATCTGATTTCTTCGTTGACTCGATCGATATTTTCTCGCTTAAACCTTCTTCTATTAACTTTCACTTTCACAGTATATTTACTCTGAAATAGTGCTCAAATTAGCTAGCGCGTGACTTGCATATTTAATACAAACAACATAATTTTTATCATAGTCCGCACCTTCAGACCCTCACGAGGATACACTAAAGGCCTAGACTATATCGGTGTCTCTGGCAGCTCGCTAGAACGATATACAATGCTTGATAGATCAGAAATGAAGAGACCCGCTGACTCGCGCCTACTTTGCTAAGTATTGACACATCGCGCGAGGCATTGTGGAGCATGAACTCGTAGCATGCACTGCTCTGAATATCTTAGCAGTATTGCCTGTATCCACCGGCAACAGTAGAACATAACCTTTTCGGACAATTAGGTGTCATGAAACCTGTCATTTTACGGAATTAGTGTTGGAGGAATCGCCTTACAGTCTTGTTTACTGTCAATTCATCGAGATCTCAGCACAGAAGTCAACAATGAAATATGTTTGAATCACCTCAGCCAACCTACGCAACGGAAAACTCGAATAATTAGGACTATCCATTATGTAATACAAATGGTAAGATATCTTAGGATGACGCAATCTGGAATAGGTAGTAATGTGATTTATTTACCACATATCTCTAAATGTATATATATAAATACATCCAGTGAGCATAGTGATCTCAAGTTATAAGGACAGTAATAATATAAGGTATATATATATATATATATATATAGGTATTATGTATATGCAGGATAAAGTGACTTACTCTACTATAATCATGTAAAGAGGGTGCCCATTTAAGTGCCATAATAGATAGCCCATAATTCTCGCTATATATAATAATATATAATATATATATATATATAATATAATACTATATATATAATATATATTATAATATATATACTATATATATAATATTATATATATTATATATATATATATATATATAATTTTATTTATATTATTATTTTATTATTTATTACTTCTCATATGTATTCTAAGATTGGTGCATAATTTTATATGTGCTCGCTCAGTCTACTCCTAATGCGTAACGTATAACGAGAAGCTAACAGTGGGAATGAAAAAACTTTGATACACTATATATACCTACTCTAATATATAGGCTAATAATATATAGCTCATACGACTATATAATATATTATATATAATATATTATATATATATATATAGTGTACAATATATAGGCTATTATATACTATATATAATACCTCATAGTTTTGATAAATAATACGTACGAATAATATAAACTATCATATTAAGATATGAATTAACAATTTGCGCGAGAGAATCTTTGTCTGCAGCCCCCCCCTCCCCGTGAAAAAATTCTGGCTACGGGCGACTGTTATTATATGAGTATATATTGGTCGAAACATAGTCTCGAAAGTAGCCCATTGTGGCTTTTCTTACTGTCTCGTTTAATTTCAATTTCTAAAGTGTGATAAATCTAATTATTCCTTAATTGTGATGTAACGCTATTGGCCGTTTTTATATAAATTTTTATCACTTGTGATATAAGCTTGTATATCGCTGTACTAAATTATAAAGTGTCTTGGTAAATTTTTATTTGATACAATTTTTTGTATACATAGATGTAAGGAAACCTTTCTTTCTTTCTCCATAATATCTCTCAAAAGGATATACTTACAAATCTATGTCTTCTAATTTCCACTTAATGAAGTTAATATATCTTTTTGTGAGAATTCTTCTTTTTATAATAACACTATTAATTATTTTTAAACATTCTATATATTTATTTATATTTTGAAATTATTAATAATTATTATTAATTATTGGTTATTATTATTATTATTGGAGTGTGGTTATTAATGATTTTTTTATTTATATTTTTATGTGTAATAGCATAACAAGAGATCAATTAGTTTATTATTAATTATACTATTAATAAAAATTAATAATTTAATTATTTATTTATTTATTTATTTATTTATTTTATTTTATTTATTTATATTATTATTATTATATTATTATTATTTTATTTTGTATTATAGTGTATATTTTTTTTTTTCAATATATTATTTTTTTTCTATATTATTATATTTTATATTTAGTTTTATTTTTTTTTGTTTATTATTTTATTATTTCATATTTATTAATATTATATTATTATTAATCTATTATTTATATTATTATTATTATCTATTATTATATAATTAATTTTTATTATTAATTATTATATTTTATTTTATAATATTAATAATAATTAATTATTATTATTATTATTAATTATTATTATTATCTATTGTTATTATTATTTTTCAATTTTATATTATGATCATTTACATTATATTTTTATTATTTTATTATTCCTAAATCATTATTACAATTTTAATTTTATAATTAATTATATTATCAAATTTTAATTGTTATATTATTTTATTATAATTTTAATTTAATTCATTTATTATAATCTTTAATAATTATTATAAACTTGCTTGTAATTTATTATAATTTTATATTATATATTTATATTATTATATTATTTTATTATTTATTAATATTATTATTTATTAATTAAAAAAATATATTTTATTTATTATTATTTTTCTGGGTATTATAAACTTTCTATAATATATTATATTTAAGAGGATTTGAGAAATCAAATAAAATTATTGAATCTTACTTATATTATTATTACTCTCTCTCTGGGTAGGTATTTGTGGATTGTCTGAATATATTATATATATATATATATTATCATTATAATATAATTTTATATTATATATTAAATCATTTAATATGGTAGAATAAGTAATTCTATATTTGAATCAGTTCATATTTTCTGGGTTTAGTAAGATAAAGATCTTTTCCTTATAAGTTCTAACAAAATATTTATCTAAGTTTACGGTAAACAAATGTTATTAGTTTAGATTATAAGTTAAGTTATTATTAACTAAAGAAAATTCTCTTAAGTTAGGCAATAGCATTTCTATATATAAAGAAGTAGTGAGTAGCCAATAGAAAGTAAGGAGAACTTATATAGACCATATCATATTATAAGTAGAAATTTTATTGAAATATTAATGAATAAATTAGCTAAAGAAAATAAAAATAGAAAGAAAATATCAAAATATATATATACTAGAACATATAATATATATATATTAATAATTATATAAATATAGATTATATATATATATATATTATATATAATATTTATATTATATATATTTATATATATATTAATAACTTACATATATATATCATTAATTATATATAATATATACTATATATATACTATAAAGTATATATATATAATACTTATACTATATATATATATATATATATATATATATTATATAAGTATATATATAATATAATATATATATATATAATACTATAAAACCTATATTAATATATATATATATTATATATATAATATATATATCATAATATATATCTACATAGGGTGTACCTCCATTAGGGTGCTCGGTATGCCACTAACACGAGGGTGGCATCTTAGTGTGAGCACGATTTACGCCGTTACTGTTGAGAACGTTACCGTTATCGTCCGTTACCGTTTAACTCCGTTAGTTCGGAGGAAGAAGTACGATTTTCTGCTCCTTCGTTATTATCCCCAGGTAGGGGTTTTTTGAAAAGAAAATTAACTAAACCGTTACATTAAGCGTGGCGGTTTGAACGGAACAGGACATTACATTACAGGCCCTATCCTTCATGTAACTTGTATTTGACTTGGTGCTCCACATATATACTAAATTCAACGAGTGTGTTCGGGGGTTATTATCTCTCTCAGAGAAGAACCCTACCACCGGAAGGAAGGGAGATACCCCGAGTGATAAAGGTGCCCTAGCACACTCAAGGTCCTTAGCTCTCACCCTTTACATTCCCTGTCGTCCCCGGCGTCAACGATAATATGATTGCATCAGTGTCACCGTGATCCTATCTCCAATCCTCGACGACTGAACAGTCTGCATCATCTGGTCTCTCACTCTCAGCTCGCAACATATGAGTCTAACCAAACTAAATGCTATTTCAGCCTCTCACCAGGTATCTCAATCTTAATTGCCTTTCTCTTGTAGGAAAAGTCTATGCATAAAACATATAATTCAAACTCAGCTCTTACGTCGATCCTACCCTCCTACAACGTGGTACACATCGTCTCGGCATCTATCTACTCCTCAAGACCTCTCAATGCTCTCAGTGTTCAGATTCATCTTCAAAAGCGCGACATAATCCGCGTAATAATAGTAGGGCTGCTCACTCTCTTCATTCTCCATCATTCGTAACACATATCTCTGCCCACCCCCTCTAATTCTTTCATAACCCCAACCATATGCGCAAATTGAATAACCAAGGACATAAAACATTCTGACTACTCCGCATATTAATATTAACATAATCGACTTTCGACTCCATTATTTCTATACACACTCTTCACTATCGAGTACAATACTTTAAATTCCATTCAAAAACACCACCAAACACCATATATCACTAACCACCTGCAATGAGCTTCCCTATTGGAATCTCTCATAATAGCCGTTGTCATATACAGAACTCGAGTAAAACCTAAAACAATTTATTCTATCTTGCGCCCTACTCTGTACTTAAATCAATTTGTTTCAATGTCAGAGATTGATCCACACATCCTCTAAAAACTTATAATCGCGCTGATGGGTTCTTCACTCAAGTGACTATCCATTCTGTCGCCGATCTCGCCACGCTCCCTCTTTCGCGAATCAGAGAATGACTCATGCATGATCTTCATAAACCCCCTGCTCATATTCACTCCGAGAATTAACTATTCCTCTATTAGTGACATTTTACCTGGTGTCCCCAAACCCTTATTATAAATGGTTACTATTACTTCGCTCTCATTCCTCATCCCTCGGAACTATGGCATCTCCATAAACGTTGTAACACTACTTCCAAAATCAATTCAAATCACCACCTCGCCTTCCGTTCTGATCATTTCCACCAGTAATTTATCTATACCTGCAGATTTACCATCATCAAACTTTTTTCACTTACCCATTTAACCTCCTCCTTACATAATGACCTCAACCCAGATAACTAATCCCTTTTTGTACTTTCAAAACTAACACACATTCGCCATCCCCTTCTTCTAGTATGCTCCCAATTGTTGCTCTTTTCGGAAGTTGTTCCTCCGACACTTGTCCGTTTCACATTCCACTTCATTCAGTTCGACCTGCACTATCCTATTCACTTGGTTGTATTAGGGATTCGCCGATTATGAAAACGTATATATATACCTCTCTCCCCCATATTAGTATTCTATACCCGTCACGTGCTTCTATGAGAGCCCTATATATACTATATATAGTATATACTCTCATATATGTGGGCATACTATATCAGTAATATATAAATATATATATATATTAAATATTATATATATATATAATATTATATATATATATGTATTATATATATATGTATATTTATAATACAACATTTAATATATATATATAATATATATATATAATATATATACTTAATTTAATTATAATATAATATTATATATATATATATTTTAATATATATAATTAATTTATTTATATTTTTATATTTTTATTACTTTAATACTAATAATAATATATATATAATAATATAAATATAATAAATAATATATTATATTAATATATATATATTATTATTATAATATATTTATTATTATTTATGCTTAATCTGTGGGTGCGTCCAATATCAATTGGCTATCAACATTCAAAGAAAGTCAAACAAAATGTAACGGACTAAAAAAGTAACGGAGGAAAAATAACGGAAGTTATTTCCAGGTAAGTAACGTAACGTGCCATAACTTTCTATCTCTCTCTACTCTACTATCTCTCTCTTCAATATTCTCTCTCTCTTCATTATTAATACTCATATACTATTATATATAATGGTAATATATATATAATACTCGTCGTACTCAATTCGCTATTCCATAATAATATATTATATACCATAAGGGGGGTATCTAAGTACTATTAAAATTTTTATAAAGCTTTTATATATATATATATATATATATATTATATATATGAATATATATATATATATATATATATATATATATATATATATTAATATCATATATATATATATATATATTATGATAACGAATAAAAAATCTTAAAAAAACTAATTAGTTATTTTATTTTAAAAAAAGATAACTATATTAAAAAGGCTATATAGAAAAGAAAGAATAACAATTAGAAAAAAATATAACATATTAATTAAATGATTAATTATTTAAAAAAATTATTTTATTTAATACAAATAGAGATATCAAATACAATATCCAATGATGAAAAATTCACAATATAGAGCAATTGCCCAAAAATGGATATTATTAAAAAGTAAATTTACTTGGGTTTCAACGCAAAATTTTATCAACTACTGTATTGAATATAAAATAATCATAGATTGCTCAAACACAAATTTTCTGCTGTTTACAACTCAAATCACAGCCAGTTCGTTTTAACCTGTCGTCTTCCCCATAGACTCGGCACGCCTAAGCCTTGACCTTTAGCCAGGCTGTTGGCGGATTTTTTTAAGATTTTTTTATTAGAAAAAAATAAGATTTATTTGATTTTTATGATTTTTTTTTGAATTTTTTCACCATTTCGTGACGTCACGCGATATATATAGAAATCTATAATATAATAATTTTTTAATTTTTTAAAAAAATTTTTTAAATAATATTATATATTCATATTAATATATACACTTATATAACTATACAAATACATATATATATTATATATATATATATATATATATATATTATATTATATATTATATATATTATATATATATATATATAATATATTATATATATATATTATAATATATTATATATATTATATATATATATATATATAATATATATTATATATATATATATATATAATATTATTATATATATTATATATTATATTATATTATATATATATAATATATTATTATATAATATATAAATTATATATTATATATATATATATTATATATATATATATAATATATATAATATATATAAATATATATATATATATATATATATAATATATATATATATATATATTATAATATTTATTAATATTAAATTATATATATATATATATATTATATTATTATATTATTAATATTATATATATATATTATATATTATTATATATATATAATACATAAATAAGTCTGGGTGTGGTCTAATATAATTTCTTTTGTTCAGAAAAGTTAGTGGCGCACTCAAAAGCCGGCTCTTCGCCTATGTGGCAGCCTACTCTGGCCTGTATAGCGCAACACGGACCTAGTTCGCCCTAGCAGTCGCCTTATGCGCCTATATTTTTTGTACATCAGCGCCTATGCAGCCTTTGCGCCAATGTGCCTTTGCGCCTACGACTTTTCGGCGGCGGGTGTGATGTCGCTAAATTTATTGCAAAGTAAACTTTATTATTGACGTAATAAAAAACATGATTTCATCAGAGAAAGAAAAACACACTTCTAACTATCAACACTATTATCGTAAATCTTAAAACACCGTTTAAATCTGAATTATCTAGCACGTGCTCACTCTCTGAACACTCCCACTGTCCTAATATTGTATGGTTCTCAATGATATGAACTCTGCCCACCGAGAAGAAAACAAACTTCTCATTACTAATACTCAGAAGCGCTGAATGAATGTTGAAAATTTTCTCTAGTGCATAGTTGCAATATTGTGTGTCTGTTAGTAATACTATAATAACTGATAACTGATTGAACCCTTTTTTCAAATTAAGGATAAAATTAGATCTATTTTATATATAGGGGTGATATAAATTAAAATAAATTATATATTATTAATATATTTATATATTATTATAATTATATTTATATATATTATAATATATATATATTATACTTAATATATAATATAATATATATATATATTTATATATATTATTATATATTATATATATATATAATTAATATATATAATTAATTATATAGTATTATATATATTTTATATATATATATATATATATATAATAATATATATTTTTTATATTAATAAGTTTATAACTCAACTGGTTTTATAGAATGATATTCATAAGTGTGTTACTGTACTCAGTCGACTTGCTATAGATTTCTTATACTTAATTTATTATAAAGCTTAGTAGTAATAAAAAATAAAAATGTCACTTTTCGTCTATATAGTCTATAGATTCATATTAATTTATGACGTCAATGGTACCATCATATCATATAATTAGGGCTGAACGTAAATTGGCTTGAATATATAATATTTGGACTGTCGGCCGCTTTGCTTAAGTCCGCCTATTGCTTAACAATTCCAGTCCCTTTGGGCCCTTATGGGCGCTTTGCGCCACTACAGAAATTTTCGATACTGTGCGCCCATACGCGCGTATTAGGTCATGCGCTAACGCCCAGGGCTTCAGAATTTACACTTAAAAGCTCACTACTTTATATATTTATTATTAAATTTAAAGTTTATTATATATATATATAATTTTTATAAATTTAGTTGTGGGTAGGATAGGACCAAGTAGCAGTGAGCCGTGTAGTGTAGTAGTATATATATTATATATATATTATATATATTATATAAGTGATATATATATGTATATATTATATGTATATATATCATAGTATATATTATTCGTTCTGCTATTTATCTCTCCCTT
>JABUQX010027399.1:0-42124 GCA_015478945.1 Trachelipus rathkii | reverse complement strand
AATAGGCTTGCCCCTTCTCTTTAATATCGTCTGCTCTAAAAGTCATTTCTATATGGATATTCATAGACCTTTCCCAGAAGTTGAAGAAAATGAAAACGATACACCAATGATTTCTCATGGACCATTTCCAATGATTGGAGGATGACAGCATCATATCAACCGCAGTTGAAAATTTGTTCCCAATGAGGGGCCTCCCTTCTTCTTCTTGCAGCGGGTTTCGCTCGCCCCGCCTTACAAAGATGCTCAATGTCCTCTTTTCTCGAAGACTACAAGCTATTACATCTCCAAAAATGTACGCTAAAGATTATCGTATTTTGATATCTTCTTTTCGGCTTTACGGTGAACAAAACTCTCGTTGAAATGTAATTGGCTCTTTTTCTATTTTTATTGCTGTGATAAGAATATGAATTATTTTTTTTTTGAGTTTATCCAATCTTAGACTTCATTATACTATTTTAAAGATATGGAGACTTGTATGAATAATACTAATATTACTTAAATATGTCCATTACAGTGAACACTGCTCTCCTGAGCGATAATGCCCCAGAAGACTCTTTTCCATTTCCCTGCGAGCTAGTGAGAAAGGTGATATTATATATATAACGTCGAATCATTCACATGAAATCGAGTAAAGGAGACACTATCGTCACCGAAAGTGTATCAGACGAAAAGGTTTCGGTCACAACTACCGCTCCACCATTTTTGAGGGTCTCAGATGCGAAACGTATATCTCGAGAATCATTTGGCAAGGATTGGATTATCGACTACTTCTTCAATACTCATATGTTTTTTCTTCGTAAATTCTCGTTCGTGACGTACTTGGGTTTCGACCACGCGCAAAGTTCACTCTTTTAAGGAAGCAAAAAAAAGCATCAGATTGTCTACGTCAGTCTGATAAACTCGACTCAGAAAATTTCAAATCGAATTCGCTATAATTTTTTCTCACTCAATTAATTTGAAAGATTGATTTTCTTTAATAAACTCATTGGTCTAACTATTATTTAATCTCAGATGTAAAATCCGGAACGGTAGTTTTGATGCTGTCGTGTAGGCCTCGAAAAATTGATATTGTTTTTTCTACGTTATAGAGAAGACGGCGCAAGAATGGCAATACTCTAATAGTAGTTGATTTGATGAGGCTTGTCTGATCTTTAATAATCTGTACAGTTCTTTGGAAAGAAAACTTGTTTAAATCGGCATTTCCTAAACCCAGTGAACTAATTCGCTTTTCGAGAATTCGTATTGTTTCGTTTATGAGTAACAACGCTTGCTGACCTAAAACACACTTGACATATTGAGGAGAATTGTTCATGTGAAGAATGGAATCGAGCGAATGAAAAGACGCCGCCTTTTTTGACGACCAGCTCAAAGTGTGAAACATTAACTAAATATATTAGGTAAGAATTTTCTATTAAAAAGAGAAGAAAAGTAAAATTCTATATCGTCACTTTCTATCAGACTAAATAGGAAAGTAGAATTCTACTTCACCGTCCACTTTTCTATCTTTAATGTTTACAAACTTCATTGATTGAGATATACTTTAATTTATGATATTTTACCACGTACTAGCTGATTTCGCTTTCGTGTTGTGAGAATCGAGGAAAAAGAAGCGAACAAGGAGAAGTGCTATTCCGAGAAATTCGCGAAGGGTTGATTGTTAGTAATTGCGCGGCCCTTAGAGCTAGCATGCAATCAGTCCAGGCTCGCGATACAATTGATATTTTGATATATTTTAATGTATAATTTTTTTTCTCTCACTCACAAATATTATTCGTTGTTAAATTGTAATGGAATTATGTAAAACATGTTCTGTTTTTGTGAATCTGTCATTAAATAATATGGTAAAATGAAATTTTTTTTCATATTTTTGTATAAAGTTAGTCTCTCACGGCAGTTCCCTTTTCAATTTAATTTAATCCAAAAAAAAATAACTAATTTTCCACTTTTGCTGAAACGAGAAGGAAATTATGTCTTAAACTCTATTTCAAAACGGCTAATTAGAATAAACGATCTGTGGTTTAATCGAAAGCAGTGTAGTAAACGTCATTATGTTTTATGATTTAAAATTAAATTCTAATTCATATGTATTGCTATAGATATTAACTTGTTTAAAAGGAAAAAACGACCCTTATTACGCAATCTCGATATAAAGGCATCTCATGCGTTTTATACACAGTCAAATACTACACTTTTTCATTGGAAAGTGTAACTATTGGGTTCAATAGCAGCTAAGATACGTTATTTTCTAACACAGAGAGGAAACGTAAGCACCTATGGCACAGCCGGTTTCACCTCGACGCGTACCTCGAAAATACAGGGTCGCGAGAAGGACGAGAAAAAGCGCACGATGACGAAGGCAGGCTAAGAGAAGAAACGGCTCGTCTTGAAGATTATATTATATCTCTCTAATCATTTTTAGTTAGTATCGTTATAATGTTATTAGCATGTGGTAACTATGCGAAAACGCGAATACGTGGCGCGTTTTCTTATTGGTGTTGAAACGTCTAAAAGGGCGAATCACAGGATTATTTTCATCCCCATTGCTACATAATTCGGCCTGCGGAAACTTGTTGGATATTCGGGTTAGCTTTTAGGTTTCAGGGGCTTCTCTCACGCCGGCCTTTACGTGTGGATCCTTGTTTACATTGAAAGGCGGGAGTTTTTCCTTGCGTTCGTACGGATATCTTGAACAGTTCGAGTAATACAGAATATGGCTGCGGATTAAAAAGATCACGATGACGAAAGGATGATAAAAAGTGCAGTCGATCTCATATTATCTCAGTTAGCGTTATTCATTAGGTCAAAGTTTTTATTTAAAACAGAGTATTTTTTATTTTTTGTTGAAACTCGCGCCTATGCGCGCGGCTTACTGTCTCTCGTTCACCAACACTATCGATATTCTGCTATGAGAGGGTGAAAAGAAGTGGATAAGTGTGAAAAAGAAATCTTACTCCAAATACAAGACGTGTTCACTTCGACAGGCCCACACAAGATCAATTTCTTTCTTCAGAGCCCATCACAGACCTATTCAGTCTTGGATGTCAGCGAGGAAAGCTATGCATGTTCTCGAAACCTGATTGAGGTAAGAACCACAGTTTATAACGGAAGACCTGACATTCAATATGTCGAGGTATATACATAGAATGACACAGTACGAAGTCTGGAAATCTTCTAGAATGGTTTATAAAACTCTTTTTTCTAACATTTCTCAACTTTGAAACAGTCAAGAGTATGTGAGACAATTTAATTTATTGTCCGTTGGAGTAAAATTTAGGCTCTGCATATTATAACTTCACATCTTAATAACATCTAACATGTTCACAAATTGTCAAAATAACGAATTCTATCTTACTATTAAGCGAGCTGTACTTTTAAAAACATCAAACACTTATTTCATTATCGAATCCTGATTATCATAGTTAGCATGTCTCACTCTCAACAGCTCTCTCGACCTAAATGCTGGATTAATAGCCAATCTTTTGTTCGACTGTGGATGAAATGAAAAGGTCCTACGCGGCATTGGTACCCAGTACCAAACTCTCTCGATGATCCACACACTCAACCTTACACGACGCCCCTTCGTGCAACCCTCCTCTCAGACCGCCGCCGCTCGCTCACGCCATCTTTTAAAAATTTCAGATTTCACGATCCGAGATTGTTTTATTCGAATTTATCACGAGTGTAGCGTGTCATAGCTATATTATCAGCACAAGTTATCTAGAGATACGAGATCGAGATAACCGTCATCCTCGCCGCGACCGCTATATCACTCACTGCTCACTTTGAGACCGCACCGCTTAAGCCCATGGTGGCGATACTAGCTCTCGGTGCCAGCTCTTTGCGTCAGCTCTGTTGTTCCCACACAGACGGTGGGCTAGAAAGTGACAATCAACACACCACCACTAACAACAACAACACAAACAAGCAAAAGGTTTCGAAATCTCGTGTCATCATATCAATATTCATGACAACAAACCTACGCTTATAAAATATACTATTGAATGTGTATTTTACGGAACAAGATTTCTGTCATTCTTGCATATTAACCATTCTCCAATTTCCGATTAACTGCTAAACTAAGTTTACGCAATTACTAGTTTGCTGCCCACCACGACTGCTCGACGACCGTCACCAAAGACAATGTCATGTCAAATCAAGATTTTGCGATTCTATCATTCAAGATTGTAATAGAACTATCCACGATATTTCGAAAGCAATAAGCTCTATCGTTTCTTAAACGTCAATGACTTATTCTAACTGCTAATTTTTCTTCTCAGCGCATTTATCTTCTTTCCTGACCGCTCGCCTTTTCGTTCTAGCTCCCATCGACTCCGAGCTTTTTTCAAAAAAGTGTAAATTGTGTTTTCAACACATTGGACACGTTTTATATATTTAAATAATCATATAACCCTTTCAGTACCGAGAAAGAGTAAATAATATATTGAGTCGTGCTCTTGAAACATCCTATTGGTTAATACTTCTTCACCACCATTAATTGCACATCACGTTTTCTTTTGTAAACCTCGATAATAAAGATTATTTCTTCCATCACACGACGTCATACCTATTTTAACCACAAACCAACAACCTAACTCTACCCAAACCCTCGGAAATCAAGAAAATTTTATCGAACTCACGCGCTCGAAACATTGCTCTCGCAAGAGAATGTAACATGATAAATTGAATGCTTAGTAAAGGACAAACAACGTCGTATATGATAAATAATAATAATAAGCACAGCGACCCGTCTTATGGCATCACGAAATTCTTCATGAATGAAAAAGCGATAACTGTATTTACAGACTCAGATAATTTCGAGGAAAATCGTCGGAACTGTCCTACACGTAAAAAACGCCATCTCCCTTTTTCGAAGCACAAAACTTTTTGACGTGTTCAACGACAATTTTTACTACAACGCACCCCGCAAAGTTATAACTTTGATTCTACAAAGGCTCCTATTTTTTCTTCATTACTTGGCAACTGCTCCCACAGCTGCTATTGCTGACCTTCTACTTCTTTTATGGCATGTAGGGCTGCTTCCGAGAAAAAAAGATATTAATGTCCGCCGAACAACTGTACCTTCTCCACACGCAAAGGACACAATTGACTCGTACGACAGCGCTCGAGCACAATAGCCTCAGCACGCAAATATTCTCAGTCTAACGAACTTCTTCTTCTCTCCTTCATCTTACACCTATACTTATCATTCTGTACTAAAATTTCCTGAATAATCTGTCTTTTACGTTTAATTAACCGTTAACAAATAGTGATATCAATTTCTTTATTTTAATAAATTTACTCTAATAAATCTCATTTCTTATTTGTTGCCCCTGTGGATCAATCTTTCGCGGCACTCTATTATGCATCGTTAATCTTAGAAACCGTATCTATAGGTCCCTCTCAAATTTTTATCTTATTGTATAATTAAATATTTTACTCTCGCCAATTCGTCTTATATCTACTTATAATCATATGTAAAAATCCAAAACTAAATCTATACAATATCAGGTATCTTATCATTCACACACTCAACCAATCCATAATTTTTTATACAGATATTATTTGAAAAGCCTTTTGAATGAAATTTCATTTATGGAAAAATCTAAAAAAATCCATTTACGTGAATTATACAGTTCCTAATGTTTGCTTGAGTTACCCACAAAATATATCTTAGAATTTCTCGTTATGGATTTTAGTCCAATAATTTATCAACGCTTACTTTCGTATGCGAATTAATCAATTTATTTAATAACATATTATTTACTTAAAAACAATTTATATTAATATAACTAATAATATATTACATTATTATATTATAATAATATATACATTTTTTAATACTATTAGTACTTTATATTTACTCCATATTAATTCATTCACTTATATACATTATAATCATAATAATACAACATAAATAATCTCATATAAATTTTCTAAATAATAAACATACGTTAATTAACCGAAGTAAAAATATGAATAACTCATTTCTTTCAAACATTCATCAGAAAATCCGCGGATCTTTGGATAATAGATCTTGCTCTCCTATTCCCTTATGCGAATCGAATTTCATTCACCTTTCATTATTCTGAAACCACTAAGTAGATATCATTGAAGAGCCGTTTAATTCGTTAGACTTGCGTAGAGAGGTCTTCGTATTTCCAATTTAATCGCGAGCTATTGCGCAAGCAGATCGCATGATATCCCTTCATAATACCTCATCATCTATCCACTTGAAAGAAAGCACTCCTTCTATCTCCATATATCGCTCATCTATCTTCGTCTATTCTTCACGGTTTTTTCAACTCGGTTCTATTAAATATGGGCTATTCGAGATCGTTTTTCTACGTCTTGACTCTCTAAATATCTTATAGGTTTCCGTATGAGTATCTCTGGTTGGATTCAATCGGTCAATTCTTATCTTCAAACAATCGATTCTTAAAAGGACCATATCAAACGAGTACCTGTAAATCAAAAAAAAACTTCTATGTGCCTTTGTCCTTTTTATTCTCTCTTCAAACGACATTCCTGCGACCACGAACCTTCCTCTTTTCGTCGAGATATATCGACTAATTGTTTTAATCAGATCATAGTCTCCAAAACTACACCACCGGCTTATCGTTCTCTCAACTCTGCGATGCTCTACCTCAACTCTCATACTCTCCTCTTAAGTGTAAGATCATCTAAGGTCTAGTACCAGAACTTGCTGTCGCCGGTAACATTTTTTTTTTTCCCTTCATCTCGATGTTTACTCGTTTTTAATTTCAGAAGAAAGTACCAGCACAAATACTATTTACAAAGTATCTTATATATTTTAAAAATACGAGAAAAGGCGAAAAGAGTCGTCGACCATATTGTAAACGTGAATGCGAACATCTCGGTATCGAACAAATGAGACGGTACATCTTCGTGGAGAGATCGAATAAGGGATAGTCTATCAAATAGTGCAACCATGAGTTCTCATTTTCCGCATCGGCGCTCACTTTCCATATATAGGTTAAATCAATGACCCACCGTCATCCTTTATGTGTACTCTTTATATACACTTATGAACAACTTAGACGCAGGTAACTTGCGCGACTATATAAAGCACCTCTTCACATAATAAATCGTACTAATATGAAGTTACCGCCCGGTATAATAAATTAAGGTTATCTAAAACATTTCTTGCCCTTTTAGGAAAAGTTTATTCTATTAATTTATTTTCAATTTTTCTCTATAATATGTATTTTACCCATTTACACCTATAATTACTCTTTATCATATTATCCTTATCAAACATTATATCACATATTGCTACTTGAGTAAAAGTAAATACAAACCCAGTTATTATCCTACCAGGTCGAAATACATCCGCTGAACTAAACTTTTTCGCCACTTTTTTCACGTCCAGGTTTTTCAAACACTTGCTCGATCCTGAGATGAACCCATTTTCGGACCTCTCGCGGCGACTTTCTCTAACGCTATGTCTTCCTCATAGCGAGTTTTTTTAGCGATGGAGGCCGAAATTGGCAGTTGTGTGTGGTCTGTCGTTTCGGCGCTAGTTCGTTCGATTTTTCGCTCGCTTTTTGTTCAGCTCAGTTAAGATCGATAATCGACAAGACGAATTTGACTTTAGAACTCGGGAAGGCGTAACCGCGGAAACCCTTTCGAGTGAATACTTTGAACACCTTAAAAACTGGTTTTGCATCCGTACGAGTTTCCCAATTTTAAGGTTCGCAACGTTCGCCTATCTCCTATTGCTTCTCATTCTGAGTCCTGACGTAAAAGCTGCTAATATTTTCGTTTTCCGATTCGGCGGCCACTCTGAAGCGTATACCGAAACCTTAATTATTCATCACCTCAATAGACCGCCGCATCTCGAGAAGCTTGCACGCCCCACCTCGGTATCTTTATCTTTAATGAGTTTCAACATTACATTATCTATTATTTTATTATTCAATTATTATTATTATTAATTATTTATATTATTTTCACTTATCTTTTATTGTTTATTATTTATATCCTATCGCCTTATGTTATTCTCATTCCTGACTTAACAGCCACTCCACTGTTATATCTACTTAATGAAGTGGGCACGCACTCACAACACTATCCGATGTTTCGATTTTTTATTCGCCCGAAAAAGCGCACCGACAATCCTATTAAAAAACTAATTCTTTTGCAAGTATTACCCGAAAACACTCTTCTGTTATAGAAATCTAATTCCACCTACATACAAGGAAGTTCGTATCGGAAATAATAGCTTCGGTACGGAAATCTCGGAAGCGATTTATTTGACGTTCGGAACCCAGGCAGCGCGATCGCATAAATGTCGCATCTTGTGCTGTTTTTACAAAGTCTGTATCTTTCAGTTTCATCTGCTCGCTTCGTGGGTAATAGATAAAAGACAATGGGAAAGTTTCAGTAAATCTTATTATCTACTCTTTGCAGTCCGAACTGAGCCGGTCGATGTTATGGTTGATAATATTCGGTTGTTGGCTTGGGGATTGCAATGTGTGACAGCTTAGCGCAAGCGCAACCGATTCATCTCTAAATCGAACAGGTCCACAAACTGTGACACAATAGGTACGCATCTAACTAGTTGTTCCGCTCGTTCTATAGGTCCAGGAGGTCTGAACGACACGTCATGTCCTCTCGTCGCAAGATAGTTTGCTCATAGACGCCGCCAGCCGGGGTCTCTCGTCGTCGTCTCTCGTCATTGATTATTATCTCTCTCGAATATTATAATAAACCAAAGTTGTTCAATAGAGTCCGATATACTTTTATCCGCTTGTGCCGAGAACAAATGAAATACGTGATTCGAAAACAATTAAATAGATTTGACGACGGTCTTATCATTCGCAGAAATGGACGATAACGGCAGAGTATTTCTATATATCAGGTGTACCCAGAGACCCCGTCGGATGTAGACCCGCCGCCGAGGTTTCAGAGCCTCACCAATGCTCTCATATACCCAAATTGAAAAGAGGGAAGAATAATAAATATATTCCGAGTGCCTTCGGACCCCATACCCGAATGGAGAATTTTCCCACGATTGCCGAAACTCAGTAAGTTTTCCATCGGAGTCAAAACCTCTTATCTCTCACTGAAATTGTATTGCAGCTCATTTCTACGAAACGGCTGAAATCTCTAATCTTCAACCTGTACGCAGTACCCCCTACGGGTTGTAGAACATGGCAGGATCAGGAAAGGAGGAAATTAGTTCTTCCGTCGTAATTCTCACGGCGTCCACGGTAACAATACCAACCGGGTCTCGATTCATTTCGTGCTGTCGTGCTTTCTCAAAATCCACCACTCACTCTCCTGATTCCCGTATAGAAAAAGATGAAAGTCTCTCCGGAATGCCCAAACATCCGCTCTTTCTAATTTTTACATACAGCAACTGTACTTTTTAAAAATAGTATTAGACAGGTTTACACAAATTCTCATTCATCGTCACCACGCCCCCGCAAAGAAAACCATAAATTCCTTATTAGGAACCTCAAAAACATTAATGTCGGAGATAAATACCAAAAATGTCATCGACTGGAATTGATACATCTCTTATATTACCGCGTTTATACCGGAGAAGCGGTTCTTTCCAATTCATTCCTCCTCTGATCCCAACATCTGGAGCATCTATCTTACCCTCCTTCACATATACTCGCGATATATGTCCTTTATTTCGGCGTACGCTCCGGTGTCTCTGCGCGTGTTCGCGATATTCTCGGTATTTTGAAATTAAAATCAAAGTACGGTCTTATAAAACATAAGTTATATCAGGATAATGCAAAAAATTTTCAAAATTAATGCTTTCACAGTCGGCGTCGCTCACCGATTCTCTACGATCGTCTCAGGAGAGCTTTTTTCTACCCTGAACGACTTCTCGCAAGTTTCTAATCATATTTAAAAGCACCATCGAACGAGAAACATCGACGTCTTCGACGGAACTTTTACCAGAAGCACTCTCAATATATTAGTCTTTCCCGGCCTAATTCTATTAGGTCAGCCTAGAGAACATTGAAAAACCCGAAAACGAAGAGAAACCGATTACAGAACCTCCGAACCCGTTGACCGCGTTGTGAACATCATTAAATATTTTTACTAGTAAATATAGAAAGAAATTTTTACATTTATTCTTGTTCATAAAGAAATATTAATTTATTTTTTATTAATTACCATTTACCTTACATAAAAATGTATTATTAAACATTTTTATTCAACCGCAAGGTACAATTATATTATCGTCCTAATTGTATCAGTTAATTAGCCTGAGCCCTATTTTCTCTTACAATGTGCATCAGGGCGTAAATCAATGACAAACGTAAAACAAAATATACTTTAGTAATATAGACTTAATTATTTTTAGAAATATTTTAAAAAACAAATAAAAAGAATTTGCCGTATGTGCAAATTGAGGGAGGGGTCGCCCAAAGGTAAAACCAGACTTGACGGCGCGGCGATTACAAGCACAACCATGCGGCGGTTTAAATCATAAAGGTTGGATGAGAGCGCAATTACGGGGGCTTCGTCAAATTGCCATGGGTTTAAACAATTAAAAATTAACATCACAAACACAACGCAAAATTAAGAAAGATAAGAAAATAAAGAAATTGAAATGACAAAATAAAAAAAAAGTGTGAAGTGTAAGAGATTATCACTAGAAATACAAATTTTTACAGATTCATCGAAATAATGGTTTTGTTACATTATAAGTCAAGAAGCTTAAACAGGTTTGTTTATAAAAATCCGTTGAACATCGTAAATAAAGAAGGGAAGGAAAGAAACTCCATAATGAAAATGTTTTTGTGATCCTTTTCGAAAGTTATGTTTTAGATAAGGCGTTTAAAGAAACGAACACTGTTCGGAGAGAACAATAAGATTATTTCTATAATGGTGTGGTGACACCTTAGAAGGACGGTCTGGTTAGAGAAATTGTGTTCCTTCTAACCTGTTTGTTTTCATCTCACTCCGAAATTGATTCATATATCGATTCTCGGGATAACCACCCCAGTATATTCAAAAGCAATACGGTGTTGTTACATTTCATCGAGATGATGCAGGGGTGTGTCGCACGGCAAACATCCTCGCTGCAAAAAGTCACCTTAACTGTGTTTAAATAGGTTGTTAAATTGGGGATTTCTATCTTGGTGGCTATATTAAATACCGCAAATTTAGCAAAGGGCCAAAAACACACGAAGTGATGGGTTATGGTTTCGGCTCTTATTCTACGTTACGGCGGTTTAAATTTCAAAATTAAAATTGTCTATTTTCCTGCTGTTCATAATAAACCGTGGGGTTAAGGGGTCATAATGAGAGCGGGTGCATAAAATTTTTCGCCACAAGATCTGACAAATTCAAAACCGAAATACGATCTCGATTCTTGTTAGATAGTTGTATTGGGAGAGACAGTTGACGAACCGACTCGGCTTAAAAAAGGATCGATACTAGAAAATCGATCTGAGCTATTCAACGCGAAATTAATGCTTATAGACAGGTTCATTTTTTTCGGTATGATGGGACTACCAACTCAATCATAAAATACAAAGCTATCATCTTTGCGGTCTCATACACAGTGTATGAGCAGCCAACTTACTTGAATACGAATCTTCAAAAGTTAAATTCGATCTCAGTGCGGGTTCATATGCGATGTGCTATGTGTCAGACGAAAATTCATCCGCCTAATGCCTAAGTAATGCCGCAACTGAGGATTGATTCTTTAAAATCTCTATACTCAATTGTATGTCACGAATGACGAAGAATCTCTAAACTCGCAATTGAAAATGCGGAAATGGAGAAGGAGGTATCGACTGCTTTCGTGTTTTCTTTCACGAAGGCGATTGATAACGATTAAATTGACAAACGTATTGGTAGATTCAATTCCAGCGAAAACTATCAAATCTGTTCTAAATTCTCTGAACTTGGATAATCTGTTTCTAAAAAATTTTTGGTGTCCCCACACATGTAACTCATATAATTTACGTGCACAATTTCTCTTCGCCGAATAGAGTCAATCTGATTGATAAACCTACAATCAGGTCTAACCCCCGCGCCCCTGAGATGTGGTTTGAAAGAGCAGCACACTTACCGCGTCTAAAGCCCTTTACACGCGGAGAGACAGAATATCGGAGATTTCAATGGTTTCATACGGGTATGTTGTGTGCACGAGCTCTACCAACCACAATATCCCTCACCTCATTACTGCTTAGGGAAATCACCGAGTGAATGTTAGTATTTTGTATTTGGACCCTACGCGTATTACAGTGTTTCTTTCCCCCCTAATCTGGAAACGAGACAGTTAGGTGAGGACCTTCGCTATATCCCATTCAATATTCTTCTATTATTCTCATATGATTATTTAATATGAAGCATTCAAAATTAGTTTATTTTTGGACAAAACAAAGTTATTGGCATTAGGCAGATCATCTAGTGCATTAACATAGCCGGTAGTCGGAGGCAATAACTCTTCTTCACACGAGCTTGAGAAAGCTGAAAAAATCAAATTCTTAACGCTTTCACTCCAGTACTTTGCGGATTTAGTTTAGGTCGTACACCCGAGTCCGCTATTTCAAAACTTATATGCAGAGCGTGATTGGTTTATACACGCACAGATTCACTTTTTCTCTAAGGAGTCAAAACAATAATGAGAACTTTCACATAAATTTTCCTCGATGGTTGTATAAATTGCATCAATATTAGTGCATTGTTAACTTCATCTGTTAATGAGCGAATGTCTACAGTTTCTCACGAATTCTAAACATCTAAATCAATTGCGGCACAAAACGAGTTTATTCAATTTTAAAGATTCAACTCAGAACGTGATTTTGCTTAATTCATAGCGCTTCCTCTCCGCTGCTCCCTTGTCTTTAAACACTAAGAGGGGTACTGACGTTCACCTAAACACTCCCTTGAACATCTGGGAAATCCCTATGAATGCAACTGAAGTATTTATATTTAAGCGTTTATATCAGGAAAACAAAGGTGTGTGAAAATACTTTTTATTATTCTGGAAAGGTCATCCGTGGGTGAGAGGTCCGCAGTACCGGTTAGTTAAGACGATTTTAGTTCCTCCGATGACCCGAATAAGGGTTTTTCTTTCTCGTAATTAAATACATCAGTTCAGCTTTAGAAGGTCCGTACTATATCCAAAGAAATATTTTAAAACGCGATCTCGAGCTACTACGCGATAGCTATCTTGTACTAATAACTTCAGTCGACGGTTTCTAGCATTCACCGTGGTAATACTGTGTAGTCCGAACGGTCTAGGTGTTGTTGCTGAATTGCTGCTGCTAGCTGCTGCTACTTCCCACTCTCACCGATCATTGCTCTCTCCTTCAACTTTCGATAGTTAATTGATTCAATGTCTCGCCCGTACGGGGATTTTGCGTTTCTGCTGTATTATCGAAGTAAGTAGAGGAAAGTTATCTCCAGAGGACTTTTTATTTTGTACAGTTGGCAACACTAGGTTATGAAAGGTTATAAAATATATTAAATTGCCGATTCGTCCCCGTGTTTTTGCGATAAAATAAATCATTACATATCAAAATTCGCCTAGTTTTCATAGCGAAAAGTTTTACGATATATCAAACATTGTGTAACGCATCTAGGATAGAAGACGTGTTCGACAAATGAAATCATAAGTAAATTCTTGTAACGCTGTTTCACATATTATTAATTCATTTCCCCCGATATTCTTTTTTGTTGAAGACTTAGGGAAAAAATTTGACCTTTTATATGACGACTGGAGTTAGTTTATATATTGACTACTTTTAGAAAAAAAACAACCTATTCCCAAATCTTTTCCAATGAGGTACAAGATATAGAAAATTGTGAATGTTGTATCTTATTAATCTGGCTTTTTCCTCGTTAACGACGACAATGACTGTAATAAGATATCATTACCGAAGTACCCGAATACCAATGAAGCAAAAATATTAATGGCAACAACTCAGATTTATTCTGCAAATAAGAAAAAACCATATGACTTTAAGATTTTATGAATAATCTTTTTTTAATTTTTTCTTCTTTTCTTTTATTCTATTATTTTTTAGAACACCCCATATATGCTCTTTTTTGGTGTCTGTAGTTTACTGCGATAGAGATCAAAACCGCGATGTAACGAGTTCGCAAACGGAAGTAGAGAGTTTTGCAGCAGATTTGGGAAGAATAGCCACAAGCGTTTTCTAGTCATCTGTCCCACCTCTTGCAAACGTGCTCCAAGCAGAACGAGGTTTGAAACCGATAGAATCGCTCCGATCTATAATTGACGTCGCGACAGATACTTACTATTAGCAAAGATCTAAGTGTTAAAATCTAAAAAAAAGATATAATTCTACACATTTTTTAAAAGAACGACAATTATTTTTCTTCACTCGCACTTCGCCTTCGAATTATATATTACTTCACAAACGAGCCGTTACTATATGACCGTTACAATTCCTCTCTTAAAGACGCTTCTATTGATCATGGATAAGGCTGGCACACTATATTAGTATTGAGTATTGTGACTTTTTAAGGAAAGAAATTCCTCTCAAACGATTTTTCCGAACCTGATCTGCATACGCTGTATTTTTGTGATGTAACTATCGCATGACCGTTATAGTCGAACGCTGTTTAGAAGAATATAGTCAGTCGAAGGTCTAAAATGTGTGCGAAAATCTCATTTTAATATACCATGAGAAAAAAGAAAGGAAAACGCTTAAGGAAACGAAACAGTTTACTTTAGCACTATCTCTCGAGAAAAGTAAAAATAACGCTTTTTATTATCAGTTCGGCTTCTCGCGCTCGAATGGATATAATTTACCCGCAAAAATATTTATATTTTGGTTAATTTCATTTATTCTTAAAATTCTATTGATTATTAACATTTTAGTGTCCTCCAAAAAGAAAAGGACTTATTCTTTACTAATATTTTTTCAGTGGTGTTACGTACTTCTATTTAGAAAAATAACAGGTACAAGATAGTAAATTTAATAAAAATTATAGCTACTTGATCTCGTTATAAATTTTGCCACCGTAATTTCTCGACTTGCGAAGGCAAAATTAGACCGAAATAACCGGTTTTACTTTATTACTTTTTCCGAGCGGAGATTGGGGCTGCGCAATACTATTTTTTCGTCCCTAGAAGAGGCCCGAGCATTTTTTTCGAAGAAAACCAAAAATATATAAAAGAATTTATTATAGAAAAAAAAATTTATAAAGGACCTTGTTATCATCGGTACTCTTTAGGTAGTAAAATATTTTCAATTCATCATGCATAGACAATTTGGTTAATGCGTAATGTATTCGTTTTTTTAATTTTGAGTCTCCCACAAGTGAGTTACGCGGCGGCTCGAGGGAACTGACAACCTATAAGTAGAGGCGGTAACGTTATAAGTCCCACTCTAGGTAGGCTTAAAAAATAAATCTCAAAAGAAAAATTATCACCAAAAAAATTTTTTTAAGGTCGAAAATGTTTATGTTTTCTCGGGGACACTTCTTGCATATGACCTTCCGACCGGGCGTTACCCGTTTCGATAAGCCCCGGTGCCCTCGTACCATAATTAAATTGAAATCATAAATCCGCTGTGTGTCGATCCCGTATATAGTCTCAGGTATTAAAGAAAGAAAATAATGTGAACTCGAACTCGTCTGCGGCTGCTATGTAGTAGCTGTGTTGTGAGCGATTGGTTAATTGGTGAATTTCGACGGACGCGAAAAGATACTGACTAATAGCTCTCAAGTTTCAAGGGAACCCGACCATTTCTACCGCGTTCCCCGTAAGGCCCACACAGTATTTTAAAGTGAAGTTTCGAAGGGACCCAAAAAACGAATCGTTTTCTCGACCTAACGTGATTCGGGCGAACACTCTCTTAGGTATAAAACAATCGCTTCAACCATATAGGTATGTTTTCTGAAGCGAGGATTTTTGTATAAGCTTCCGAATGCTCTTAAGGTATCAGTCGAAAGCTTATTGTATATCAGTGCTAACTGGAAGTCCGAAGAGTCGTAAGATAAGATCGAAGTCTATGCTCTATGAGTCAAAGGTCTAAAGTAAGCTTCCTCGAAGTGTCTAGCATAGTCGAAGCGTCCTCTCAAGTGATAAGTCGCCACACTCTAAGTGTATAATTCGAAATCGTGTCTAAGCATAAAGGCGAAGGTTCTAAAGATTGCTAGAGTCGAAAAGGTCTAAGTATTAAGTCGACAGGAGGTCAATGCCTTAGAGGAATCATAATAGTATTAAGTCCGATGAGGGCCAAGTGCCTAGAAGATGTAGTTATTTGAATTTTTTTCTCAAAAAAATATTTAAACAAAAAAGAAATTTTATTTTAAAGGAAAAGTTATTTTTAGATGAATTTTTCACTAAGACCCCTAAATACGAAATCCCTCTCTGGAAGGTATACGTAGTTCCTCTAAAAAGCAGTCACGGTATGTTGATTGACCCGTTATTAAGGCTCTCACCATAGATTTAAGAGCGTGAGAAAAGTGGCTAGATTTTTGATGGTTTCACCCGTTTTTTGCATCCCCTGAGGCGACAACTAATATTTCTTTAATGACGTTTTTGAATAGGGAATCCCCAAAAAAACGGACGACAACTTGCCTAAGTGATATCTCACTAGGCAGAATGAATCTTTCATGTAGGAATAACTATTCGCTTTTGTTACCCGAGTTATTAGTTGACGTTTTCGAAGGAGAATTTGATTATAAGTCGAGTCTTAAGTTTTTCTTAAATTCTTAAACAAATTCCTTCAAATTTAATGAACTTTCACAAAAATTTTTAAGTATAGTGAACAAAGGCCTTTTATCCTTTGCTTCCTTACGCGTAGTGCAGTAGTGATTTGCTATTTTTAGTCGAGCGTGCTACGACCACGTGTCATAGTAGGCTTTCGTTCGCGCCGCCGAAGTTTAAATCTTTTGGTGGCTCCTACTCTTTTGGCACTTTTGGCGAAGTGATTAGACAATCACATGTGACCCGCGTCTATAAAAATACAGGCTGTTTTTATTTTAAAAGCGATATAATTATTTTCGGAATTTCACTAGACCTTCGACTATATACCAGTTCCCATAAAGCGGACAGTCACTAATATTATGAGTCCATAAATCGCGAGTTTTTAACGATTAGTCCCGAGCTCACCAATAGTGGGTTTTCCACAAGTATTTGGCTATTTCCCCATAGGTAGTTTTGACACAATTTTTTTTAATGTCAGCCATGTTTCCTAATTACGAGATATTGATCAATCAATATTTTGGTGCACTTTGCTCTCCCAATAAGGGCCTCTATTACACAACAAATTTGAGGGAAGCACAAAACTAATAAGACAAAATAATAATATTATAGAAGATCACTTAAAAATTAACTATTAAAAATCTTGAAGGGTTAAAATCTCGCAGCATTCGATCTAGCACAAATAAACTCGTTACTTTTCAACTTCTCGGGAGATGGTGTCAAAATAAACTTTGTTCTTATATGTAGTTTTTTTTTCGAGGAATCACAAGAAAAATCAATAATTACGGTTTCTATAGTCTAATAAAAATTGATTACTTTTCATTTATCTTCTAGTTCTTGTAGGACGCTTGTCTATAATTTCAAAATGAAACGATCAATATTAATAATTAAGTACATACAAGATGGACAAGTCTCAGCGGCGCAAGTTTTATATTTTTGTTATGTTTCAATTAAGAACAATCCTTACACAAATTTTTGATATTCAAAGGTTAAAAAATATTCGTATTTCTTTAATACTTTAATGTCTATACGAAAAAACCTCTTTTTAAAAAAGGTAATATCTAAATGATATTCATATTCATTGGAGAGGAAAGTCCTATAGCGTACGTCTGCCAGATTAAGATATCTCTGCTGGAATTAAATAATTATTTCGAAAAGTTCGGTTAAGTGGAAGGACCCCGGATTAGCTATCTATCTTCCATTCGGAAGTTAGAGAGGAAAAGTGCTCTTGATATAACGGTTTTGTAGAATTGAATATGTTTTACTATCTTATTCTATTTTGGGTTTTTTCTCGTTTCTCGAATTTTAAAAAAACAATGTAAAAGTTTTTAAAATTGTTTAAATATCGGATTTAACGGTAGTACATATATTGAACGATATGGAAATGAAAAGACTCGGGAGACAAATAAATAATTTTTCATTTCTATCGTTAATCGCGCATTATCTTGACCACGGTGAAAGATGAGCGTCGTAAGCACACATAGAGTATTTTTTATTCCTAACACTACTCGCTTCAATTTTCTCACGAACAGTATAGCGACAGCACCCCGAGATATATGGCGAATAGTCATCTGTGTAGTCTGCTCTTCGAATTAGATTTTTTACTTGCGTGACTTCATTTACTCTTTCACAACAAATCCGTTGAGACTTCCTTCTCGCTCGAGAAAACTTCAATTAAAGGAACAGTAATAATACATGTGTTAAATTTTTTCGTCGGTTTCTTTAGAAACAATCGGCAAGTTTGTCTTAACGCCGATCCTCGCGTCTTTCTTTTTACTCGCTCTTTTTCTTACTTGCTGTATCTCTATACAGTTCAAAAAAATCTCGAAAAAATTGAATTTAAAGTTAATTATGACGTCCGGAAATGGAATCATTAAATTTCGATCAATATTTTGCTAGCAGAAGGGCATTCGTCAGCTTCCGCCTCTAATCCCGCATTTTCTCGTTCGTCTACGCTTCCGATAAACAGTTTGAATGAAAGTAGTTGAACAGATCATATCTATCCGGGACGAGTCCTTTGTTACTCTCATTTCAGATTAGCAGGAATATTCGTTCGACAGCTAATAATAAGTTTCTCCCTTCTCGCGCAATCTTCACTTTTCTCTTCCTCTATCCTCTTCTCTGCTTCTCCCCGATGGCAGACTCCGTATTTCGTAAAAAGGCGCTGAGAAAAGATATCAATCGTCCTTTTCCCGAATTTTCTTCCTCTCGCGACGACTCTGTGTTGACTCGATGTTTCATTTATTCTAATTATTGATATCGTGTCCGTAACTACACTCCTTTAAGTACTTTTCGCCTCTTAAAGACCTTTCTCGTCGCCGAATAGTTTGTATTATGTTTCGTGTTCTTCGTCGCGACTGTGAAGACGCCTCGCTCGCCTATATAAGGTTATAAGATTTTCGGTATTAACTCTATTTCATAAAACCGCCGCCCCGCTCTCGCGTGTCCTCTCTCACAAGAGCGGCCTTAGTCATCGCAATTTTGCTCGACTCAAGCACGCGCAAGGTGCTATGGTTGGGCGGCTGCCGGCCTCTTCGCGTGGCGTGATTTATCAAAACATCGAAATGTTATAGGAACCTTACGTAATATTTCTCCGTTATTATAAAGCTCACTTATCAGCCCCTAGGCAACAACGCACAGTAGATCATGTGTCCGTGTTAGGTTGTCTCAGATACTCTTTCGACATCTGAATCTTTTTCCCGAGGTCGTGGTCGAACGAGTTGGTCCGTTGAATTCACCGTCTCGAATCAGCGAGTGTTGTGAAAGTCCAAAAAAATAAATTTAAAGTGCAACATGGCTTCCCTCCGGTGTAAAAGTATCGTTCTTTGAAAAGGAATCAGAGCATTTCTTCGCGCGATAATAACTTTAAAATTTCACCCGTTAGCAAGACCATTCTTTGATATTTTCTCCAAGTGAGTTTTTCGCTATTTCTCTCGAATCGTCCTCGAATGCAAAATCAATAAATGTGATTAAAGGGCGTTTTTGAAGGTGAATATCGATATTCGAAGAACTCCAAGCGATGTGTCTTCACTTGGGTTTCTAGTATGCGATTTACCCCATCAGTGTGCGTCCCGTATTATTGTATTACGATATTTTACTCAATCCCACGGGCACACGTATTGGATTTTTGAAAAATAAATTGTTATGGCCTGTATCGATTTTAAAAGTCTCAACGATACATTCGGCTAGGAAAACAACGCAAGTTTTTAATTTTTTTTTATGTATTTTTTCCGCTGAATCTAAAAATATTAAACACTAAAAAGGAGTCGATAACATAAAAAAATTTTTTAATTTAACAACAAAATAACTCAACACCTTTTAAATAAAAACAGGTGGCCCCGGACAAAAATTTTCTTTGGAATAATCGCTATTGTATTATTAATATAATTATAACAATGGAACTTTAATAAGAACATAATACTCTTCACATTATACCGGACACTACCGTTGTAAATGATGTTATGAAAATTCGTAGTCCTAGAATCTTTGTGAATTTGTTTGTGCGGAAATTTCGCATGAATACCTGTGTAATTAGTAAAAAACTAGATTCACGTAAACCTCGTCCTAAAGTAATTATCTAATATTGCCTCTTGGATGTTCTTCCATATAAGTTCAGCTTCCTTGCATTCAGCCTTAACAACTATTTGCCATGCTCTTTTGTGTACCCGTCTTTAATTTTAGCGTTGAAAGCGTTCTCTTGTCAACTTGAGGAAAAAAGAATACGGTACGCAGTATCAATTTTCGAGTTGGTTTCGGCGTCAGAGCCGAACGTACCAGTCCCCAAATGCCTCAATAGATAAGCCACTGGAATGGACCAGGCGGATTGTTCCCCTTCTTTTCATGTTTCTTTGGTTTAGCACAATATCACGCCGAAAATTCCGGACGCAACCGTTATCCTTGCGTGCTCTCATATTTGCGTATTTGTTATTAATGAAAGTGTCAACTAAGTTTCGATAATGGTGAACTATTTTCTTCCCACAGCCATCCCCACCTCTCACTCGCGCAGCGCTCAAAGTGTGTTTCAGACGAAATTCCTCTCTTGTATAATCGCGAAGGGCAGGTGAGTTGTTCATGAAAGGGAATTTTTTAGATCCATTTGGTCAGTTTCAGGTTGACTGTTGTTATACACTTCACCATGGTGCTTTTCACATTGCGCGAGCGTTCACTTCTGTCTCAGGACCATTTGGTTGTTGCAATATTCACTCGTACGATTGTCTTATACTACTTCAAGATACTTGCTCTTTAAGAGCGTTCAATATAGATATTGAGCTATCCACAGGGCATATTCACCAGGCGCGGAGCGGTGGACGGCGCTATGAAGGTACTGTCTATCACTTCGGTGTTTTGTACATTACATATTTTCCTTCAAGCGAAATGTCCGCGGAGAGAAAGAGGGTGAAGACTGAGACGAGAAGGCAGACTATCGGAATGTGAATTAACTCTTTGACTACTCCCGAATCACCTAAACCAATATTTTGCGTGATCAGGTTCATAGCACGAGAAAGGGAGGGTAGCTAGAATGTGATGATCGATGTTATTCCGGTTTTCCCTCTTTAACGTCTCCATCGTCTCTCGAACGCAGCGCGATTTTCGACTACACACTCCCAAATAGTTTCTTTCGTGTATGCAGTCCACTCGCGCTCTTTTTTTATTTCTACTTTTGGCATCCCAACAGACAAAGCGGTCGCACGATTCGTTAATCGGGTATTATTAACGACACGTGAAAAACGGGGCTCCTCGTAATTAGAGTTCGTATACTTCGCAAGCAGCCGTGCTCGCGCGATAGTCGCTATATTCGTTTCACCGTTTTTTAAAACTCCATCGTCTCTCGCGTCGGCTCTCCCGGGGCGGCGATGTTCACTACCCCTCCAAAAATTAGTTTCTTCGGCATAACTGCCACTCGCCCTGCTTCTTTTATTTCTATTTTCGCCCGTCCTCAACAGAAACCGGTGCCGAATTCGTAGTTCATCCGATGTGAAAGTGCTATCTTCATCTCGGGGTTGGATTCCTTTTGTGTTCGCCCAGTTTCGACAGGGCGGCCGTCGATGCGCATTTTCTTGAGTCAACATCCTCTGTATTAGTCGTCTATGCGTAAAGCTATTGTACTCATTTTTAGGAGCGAAACAAATTCTCTTGTGGACCCTCGACGTTTGATTTCTCTCTCGAAGTATCCCTGCTTGCTTTCTGCTGCATTGCCATGTCAGAGCTGAAATGGGCGAAATTTGGATGAACCTGTATGTGGTGTCATCCATTCGTAATAAGAACTACTCACGAACTCGCTGTGGTTTTTTGTTCTGCTCCATCTCGCGCGTAGAATATTTGTATCATCTAAATGGGAAACCGCAGATGCACGATACAAGTTTTACGCCTCGTAGCACTACAGAATAGAGGACTCATCGGTAAAGGTTTGTTTCTGCTGTGATTGCTACTGCTGCTGAACTGGTCATTCTGTCTAGGGATGAATTACTAACTCCTGGAACATTCAACCACATCGATGAAAGCGCTGCTTGTTATGCATTCCTTTGAGTTCATCCTCTGTCTCCCTGAGTTATATTCTGGGACAAAAAAATCGTTAGGAAGCTGCTGGTGTTGATTCTTTCTTTTCTGTTGCGCTGTGGATGTATTTGTTGGTAATTTCTAGAACATGTCGTTTTCATGAAGGAAACATAGGCGCGTCTTTGTCGATGATTTGATGAAAGATATTTCGATGTTTTCATACGTCACGTCGCAACTTCTTGATAAAAAAATACAAACAGAGTCGTGCATGGGTGCTATCTACATCGGGTATATAATATCATTACTCGATCTCATAGCTCACCGGTAGCTGCCTGTCTGCTGCTGAGCTTTGCGTGCTGCGGCTGCTGCAGATATTGAGAATCCGGCGTTCGAACATTTCTATACAGTTTGTTTTGTTGCCTCAGATTGTGCTGTTAGCCTTGCTGCTGTCTGTTTCGTATTCTTGTAGGTATAAGACTCGCTTTCGAATTTCTATATACACACTTGTTTTGGTTTGTTTCATTTATTATATCTTAAATATTTTAATGTTGGATTTGTATTGTTAATTTTTCAACTTTTTGACTTATGCACAGCAAATCTATTAAAACCTTCACATTTGCCAATGAAAAATGTCCATCACGCATTCCAAATCTTGAGAAGAAGATTGTAAATTTCTGTATTATATAATTAAAATACAACAGGAAGATTATAATACTCTACAGCTTAAAACAACTGTTATTTTTATAAAGCAAGGTGAATCATTAAAAACAGAGTTGGCTGAATAAACATACCGTATCTAAAACTGGGATTATCCGAGCGATTTCTTCTAACCTCTCGTGCGTCCCAAGCCGAAACGAACTTTGACGATTCCTCATTTCGTTCTCGACTAATTTCGATCATGGTTAGTTAGGATAATATTTCTCTGTTGGTTGTTTGGCCCGTACGAGTGTGCTCGTCATTCGGAAAACAGAACTCCGCGAAGAATGGAGCATGCACGTGTCGTAAGGGAGTTCTTGTTGGGCGCCGCAACCGCGGAGAAAACAAATGTAAGTCTCGAAAGTGTATTTTTTTTCCACCTCCTTCTAAATACACGGACAAGCTTTCACGTTTTCAAAGATAAGGGCTCGATTCCTTTCGCAATGACTATTATTTTTCCAATATCCTATTACGGTATATTGTAATTTATTTAGCTCTTAATATTAACTTTCGTGAATCGAACTTTATATAATGTTTTTTAGCGCTAAAGATCAGTACAATATTAATTATTGTTTTTCTTATATCTAAAGAGTTGTTCAAACGGCTGTTTATAGTCCTTTAGTAATAATATATATAATCATATATAATTATATATATATATTTATAATTATAATATATTATACATATACTATAACGTTCATTACATACTTATGTATATAATTCCCCCTCTACTTATTATATTAAAAAAAAACTATACTAGACAATATGTAATTTTTATTACATTTCACCTTAGGATCTGCTTCCCCTTCGAAGTCATTCTAGTTTTCCCCTCCAATATTTCTTCCTGTTTCCCCGATTATGATGCCAGCATCTCTCGCTTGCTATCATGAAGATGTACGTAATGACAGTTGCGTCGGTCGCAGATAATCTCACGCAAAGAAAATCGATTACTTCGAACTAGATTTCAGGAAGCCAACGATAGCGCGTGTTTGAGAAAAAGCTCTAAAATTCGGAGGAAAATCAGTTACTTCCTTCTAAAAAATGATTGAGTCGAAATTACATTTTTTCAAATATAATGGGTACAGAAACGACAAAGCGAATAATTCAAATTTTTCCTACCCATTTCCTCATGGGAGTGAAAAAGGATATAAGACGATTTCCCTCTCTTGTGTAATCGTATTCGGCACAGGCAAGATATTTCTTTCGCGTTTTATGGGAGAAAGGAATCTGTCCTTTCCCTGTTTTCCCTTGAGCCAATTTTTCCTTCTGTTTCTGTGCCAATTTTTCTTCTGTTTTCCCTTGTGCCACCTTTCTTTGCTATTGTTATTTTTAGAATCTCCTTTACCGATTTTGTCCACAAGGAGTTGACAGTACCACATCTTCCGTCAGTTCGAAGAAAAAGTTTTTTCCTTTAGTGAATTTATCTGTGTTGCACCAACAATGCTTCAGACTTTACTTGTACACTGTTTTTAGCTAATTAGAAATATTTTCACCGCCTTTTATCGGTGCATTTCCTCCTTTCGTTTTGTTTCTAATTGAATTTGTTATATCACACGTAACTGATGGCTCGAATCTATTCGGCCACACACAAGAATTTCAATTCGAGTACTCAGTCGCCGCCCGGCTCCTGTAAGGTTTGTGTTACTCCTCGCACCGGCCCGGTTCACCGATTTCTTTCGTTAGAGTTTTTGAAGACATAGATTCTTTTCAGAACGTATTACCTATGTTATATATTACGCGGTCAATAGAACCTTTTGGAAGCGACTGACTCAGTGGAGTTTCACCTCCCATGCTATCTACACTTCAGGAAGGAAATTGAAATTGTTTTTCTTATGTGCCAATTCTAGAATATATATATATTTCACACGCCGTAGGGATGCATATCCCTCGCTCACTCTTTGCTTAAGCTGGTCAAAGCAAACTTCGAAAGACGATTTTTTCCCCACTCGGCAGCCTCCACGCAAGTTTTTTTATCCTGAGACTATGTACCCCATCAAGCGATCGTCGAGTTTACGATGGCTTTTATGCACTCGTTAACCGTAAATATAGGTTAAAATAAGACAATAATGTGTTGTATCACTATCGTGACCACAACAAACCCTCGCCGATATGCTAATGTGCCCATAATATGTGTTCGTGAATTTTAATATTGGCTCGGATACGTTAAGAGAGATCCCGCCTCTTTCACATCGGCGCTTGATTTCGATATCGAGAATAGCGGGTGCCATACGGGATACGCGCACGGACTGCCTGGCGTCGAAACCCTAAAATATAATAATTGGCCCGGCCCTTTCAGGCGGGTCGACTGACCGTCCTTCGAGGACTCCCCGAGACGCCACCCAGTACAATACGAGTAGAACAGGTTAACGATTAACAGAACGAACAACAACGACAACACACCATCGACGCTCTAATACGCGTTAGACACTCAGCTATAGTGACGGGTTGAGCTCTCGGGATATAAGAGGAGAGATAGCCTGGAGTAACTAAAATTGCTCAAACATCTATTGAAGGTAGTTGTAGGATTTGAGCGAGAAAACAAAAAAATATTTATCTATATTTATTTTTATGATAAACACAAACTATTGACCCGATATGTCTTCCTACGTTTGTTTCATTAACAAAAGATAGTAATAATGATAATGAAGGATTCAATTAAGAAAGCAACGAACCACCCTATTTTATTCTGAACAATTTTATTCAAATAATAAAACTCAAAAAGCAACGATAAAAACGGGAAGTTAGGTCGGGGGTTGACATAAAGAAATGTTATTCCTCTCCCGCAGCTACTATAGCCGATAATTTCAACCGAGGGGACTGTTATATCGTATGCAGAGTGAAGATTAAAGCTTTTTTTTGTAAGCTCTTTTTATAATTGTCTCCTCTCACTTATTAATTTTTCAACTTTTGGGCTTTAACTTTTTCATTTTGTAGAACTCGGCCGCGGCTACACCCACCAAAACCTGTTTAGGTCTAAATAATTGGGGTCAAGTCCACTTTTACGTCCTTTAGGCCTCATTGCTTCCGCCACGGCGTTTCCGAATTCGGGGTTCTGCCTTGGACCCCACGTCGGCGAACTTGCTCTGCTTCGTTTTTGGGGCATAGGGAGCGCGGGAAGTCTCAGAGTCTTCAGGAAGCGGAAAATGTTTTCCGAACGCCACGCCGCGCTGTGTCCTTTTAAAGGCACGCATGTCTAAATAATTAACTCTATTGACACGACCGCTGAAGTTCTTGAAATGATCTCCCACGAATTTTTGAAGCTCACCTATTCCGTGTCCGCGTTCAACTCGAAGTTTTCATTACATACCGTATTTGGGCAGTACTGTTAGTAGTTTTACTTGGCAGTATAGATTGTTATTTTAAAAACGATACACACGCGATATTCGCCGAATATTGAGAGATTAGCTATTATAGTATTTAGGTAAGTATTCATGGGTTATATAGGTTAGTATTAGATAAATAATATTAGTGACAATATATATATATGTGAATAAGAATATATAATATATCTATATATAACTATTAAATATATATAATATATACTATGTTACTTATATATATAATATATCTAAATAAGTATATTTATATACTAGTATAGGATATAATACGCTGTAGTATATGATATATGACATATATACGTTGATTATATCCTCATACTAATAAAGTTTATATATGTACCAATAGCCCATAATGATATATATCATATAATTAATATATATAATTAACGTAGAGGTCATAGTTATTATAGGGAGCCCGAACGTCGTAGTGACGCTGTATAGTATTAGTAGGATTAGTAAGTATATATAGATGACTTGAGTAGTAGTAGTATAAGAATTATTATATATATATATATATTATATCATATAAAAAAACCTTTGCGTTTAAAAAAAAAATTGATTAAAACAAGGCTTTTAATAAGAAACTTCCTCACAAACGTTATAAGTTCCATCAGTGGCGTAAAACGATGATGCGCGAGTGAGCTAGCACCTGAGCATGGTGTAAGACAAAACGGGCTATTCAGGCCTCAAGGTGGGTCATGGTGGCGTGCGGTGATAGCGTGAAGATATGTCGCATTTGTTAAGACTTGAAAATGAGTTATGATTACTAAAATTAATGCCAAATAATATCTATTTACAGTATGAGGATTAATATTATTATTTGTTTCATGATATAGACTTTTTTTGTATATAATTATCAGGGTTGGGCGCGTTGGCGCCACCGAGCTTGCACCTATGCGCTATGGCGCACTATTCCAATCGGTTAGGCGCAAAGGCGCATGACGCAAACATTTTAAAAAAGGCTGACAAGCATAGGCGCACAAGCCAATTCTCTTGCGCCTATAGCGCGCCTAATGACAGGAACAAAGCATTTGTTTTTACTTACAAGTTAGGACTTAGAGCATGGCGCTAATGGTATCATTCAAAAACCAGTGTAAAAACTTTTATATTAAATCTAAATATAATATATAATAATATATATATTATATATATATATATATATATATATAATATATATATACTATATATATATATATATATATAGTATATATATATATATAATATATATATATATATAATTTTAGTGGTTTACTTTATTTATATCCCCAGGGATTCCGGTTTTAGGTGGACTCTGTGATTGGTATGGGCAGCATTTGTTTGGGTGCTCGCACGGCTTTGCATATCGTTAGCAGTAGGACGTTAACGGCTGAAAGGTTTATACGGAAAACAGTCCTCCAAGCGGTTATATAGCTAGCCTTTCCGCCGCCTTCATTGGCGTCCATTTTTTGTTACTCCTGACAGAAGCCACCTAGACGAGCACACTGCACAGGTTCGTCCATGCGAGTACCTACAACAGGTGGGATCAGACTTCCTGGGTGGGGACCATTTCTTGCGAGGAGCCCGGACATGAAATCCCATGAACATGTTTGGGATTTGTTGGGTAGGTGTGCTCGAGACCGTGAATACGCTCCTCCACACTCAGGGAGCTTGTAAACGCTTTACAGTATCCCGCAGGAGACCCATCGAATCCAAAAGAATCATTTCACCATGGGCCGAATCGCATATATGGAGGAAGTTGAAAGGCCAGCGGGGGTACAAATCCTTATGCTAGACACCTTTTATGCTGCATTTTCACATTGTAATTTTGTAAGAATTATTTGTTGTTGATAATAAATCATCATATCCATATTTTTTCGTTTTCTTATAATGACATTTAATTCCCTGGGAGGTGATTGGCGAGACCTGCAGTTTATACATTTATAATCTTTGGGAAACTAATTTTTATGAAAATTTGAACCAAAAAAAAAAAACAAGACCCTGCATGATAAATTTGAGAGATGGAAAGAGTTCAAATATATATTTACGGGTGAGGCATTAAATTTGTCCCGCGAGTTATACATATAGGTTATATATATAATATATAATATTTTATAATATATGTATATATATTCATCTCTTTTTGTATATAAAAATAATATATTATACTTTCTATTATGTACAAATTTATATTTCTATTCCGATAAACTTTCCAAAAAAATGTAAAGGACAGATCATTCATGTTATAAATCTTTGTACTTTAAAAAAAAACTGCGCACCCTATTGACGAATCATGGGTAGGAAATAAGAAAGTAGAAGAAGAAACAACTCATGATTGAAACGGATTAGAAACCAAGAGGAGAGAAAGGTGCCCTAAATTCAACGGAAAAAAGAAGTAATATGCTGAATGGAAAGGAAAAGTAGAAGATTGGGTGTGGAGTATGAAAAACCATAGTTCGATTCCCAGGGATAAACATGTCCAACCCTTTGTGCCGGAGAACCGTGGCAATGTTGGTAAAGATATTAAAAGGAGAGACATCGCGAATGAAGTGAAGAGCATGGAAGGAAATATCAAATTCGTTAGTAACTACAAATATGGAATAGATAAAAAAGAACAAAGATTAGCAACATGAATGATCTTCTTCAGAATATGAGAGAAAGGATAAAGTTGGTAGGTTCATGTGTTAAGTAGATTTGATGCCCCAAACCTTAAGGAAAAGGTATATAGGCTTCAGGAATGAAGGAAATCGGATGATGAGCAAACTGGGAGGGTTTGTGTGTCTTAGATGAGGAGTAGTGGTTAGCATGAACAAGATAGCAAAAAATAGTGTATGAGTGTTAGTTTAGATGGTTGAATGAAAAATATAAATAAGGAGTGAGTGAAAAGTTATGTGATAGATATGATGGGAGGATAGCATAAAAGGAGCGTCAAGGAAAAAGATGAAAGGCTGGCACGTTGTTGCCTCAACGGAAAAAAGGATACAGAAAAGGGATATAATGGAAATAATGACATATGAGGTATCAATGTCCTGAAAAAAAGGGAGAGAGAGTGTGTGTGTAAAGTGCGGCGGAGAAGGCATAGTAGATCGCGGTCTGGAGCGTTTTTAAAGACAGAGTTGTTTCACATTGGAAAAAAAGGGTCACCTGACATATCACTGTTCAAATTCTGAGGCTGTGAGAAGAAAGTGTAGAAGTAAGAGGAATAAGGGAAAGTAGTTTTATGTGGCAGTAACTTCATGATTGGACAATTATGAGAAAGAAATCGAACAGGAGGGATGTTTGGTAAAGGGGGGTGTTGAAAAATATAATAGACACAGGGATCCTAATACAGTGTGTTGGAGAGTTGGTGACTAGGAGCTATAATGAATCGAGTCAATGAAGCGAGGGAAAGAATTAAGAAAGAGAAGATGTACCTAAGAACAAGAAGAAAAGATATGTAAAAATTTATTTTTTTGGAAATGAAAAATTTCAAAGTAATGTAGGTCAGTAAAATGAATATTCAAGGTCCGTCACGCTCCGTTTGACGTTTGTTAAACTTGAGAACGGAGAATATTTAATATAAGTCTATGATGTTTGTTTAGTTAAGTATGAAATAGTGGTGACTGCGAAACTCAGATATCAAAAATTATATTTTATAGAGATGATACTGTGTGGAGAGTGCGAGATTGAACTTATTAGAAAGGAAGATTCCTTTTGTGAAAGACGCAGAAAGGTGCACTCTGAGAGTAAAAGCTGGACTAGACAAGAAGATAGAAAGTATCTTGGGTTTAATGTGAATTATAAAGCAAGAGAGTTGGTTAGAGGGATTGATGGATAATGGTGAGGAAATTGCTAGAAAACTTCACCTTCAATTTGGACACTGCAGTTTTGAGAAAGACAAAGAATTGGATGAATATAGATGTTATACATTCTGTAATGCCATGTATTAAAATTAAGAAGGAAAATTTAAAACATGAAACAATTTGAGAATACTCGTAAAATATCTGTAGAAATTTTTAGAAAAAACTACCTAAGATATAACGCCTGTAGTAGGTTTGCCCTTTGGCTACAGAAGTTTAATGACTTATAGCATTAGATATTGGTGAAATGGACGGTGATAAATTCCTTGTATTTATAGATTGGAACACGAGATTCTGTCAAGCAAAATGGATAAAAAGTAAAAGACCCGAAGAAATGATATAGAAATAGTAATAGAAAGTTGGATAGGAATTTTCGGTCCACCTGAGAAAATACTAAGGGATGGAGGAAGGGAATTCCAAAATAAAGAATTTACAGAAGAATTTACCGATAGTTTTGGTATTGAACTTTTAAGCATGGCAGGTGAAAGTCCGTGCAGCAACGGTTACATATCACAGACCCACATAGGAATCAATACAAGCATTGCAAAGTTGTGTAAGTCGAAAGAAAGGGAAAAAACAGAGAGAGAAGATATGGGCTCTTTATTGTGACGATAGTGATCAGCGAGAAATGGAATAATCAATCCTACCTGGTGTTTTTACACCTAGACTAGAAAGCTGTAATTTGGGAGATATATAAGATACAGACAATGAAAGAAGAAGAAGATAATACACTTCCGGCTCAATTAGAAGAAAGATTGGCGAAGGACAAGAAAGATTAAACGATCTAAGTGAAATGAAAGATGGCAAATACAATGGAAAATTGTGACAGAAAAGACTATAGAGTGTAAGAATAGATTAGAGATGCATTAAAAATCATGAATAGCTAAGACATCAAAGATTGAAGGAGTGCAGAATATATGGATGCGCACTTAAAGTTTTTCTGGGAGTAAAGAGTAGGAATGAAAACAGGATGGAGAGGAGCCATGCAAAGTGGGGTGGGAAGAGATAGGAAAAACTGGGTGCCACTATGGGTAGAAAAGGTAAGACATGGAAAAAAATAAAGGTAAAAAACAATAGAAGAAATCAACAAAAGTGCAAAATCATGAAAAACAAGAATACACAAAAGATCTATTAAACAGAAGATGATGAAGAGGATGAGAATAGAGGAGACTCATCGAAGTATGAAGAAGAAGGAAGAGTAGTAGTAGAAAGTGAGTGGTAAGTATAAGGAGGAAAGGGAGGAGAATAACAAAGATAAAGATTTAAAAATATACACAAAATTAAAGATTAAGGAGGAGATAGTGGTAAGTAAGGACAACCCGATTTGAAGAAAGGTGGGAATGAAAACATTAAAGATGTGTAAGTAGAGGAGGAAAAAGGATTGGTAATACAAATTTCTACTATAATTATTATAGAGAGATAAGGGAGAGAAAATCAACGAAAAGTAAACCTAAAAGATTACGATGTGAAAGAAGATATTAGTGGAAAAGACAAAGCAAAATAGAATTAATAGAGAATGAATGAAGAAAACAGCCATAATATGGAAATGGATGAGAGAAAATATATATTTAGGAAGAAATGGTAAGAATTGGAAAAAACTAGGCCGAAAAGACGTCAAAAAGTGCCAAAAAATAATGGAACTTTTTAAGGCTGGAAAGAAAATAGAAAAATCTATAAGGGGTGATTTAAATAGAACATGGAGAGTCCTATTTGAGAAACAAGATAGGATAATTAAGTCAAAAAGAAAAGAAGAGTAGTATATGTTGTAAAGCACGATTTCTTGTGGCTCAACAGGGATTTCATGGAAAAATAGACCAAGATGTAGTGTGGCTTTGTGACTCTTCCAACGTTATCACCTGAAGGTTTAAAAATTTACTTACAATATTATAAAGAATTGAATGAGATGGAGAATAGATACTTTAAGATGGAGTTAAGAAAATCAACATAGCATATCTTACAAGGAAAAAACTTCAAAAGGAGATGTCATATTTGAAGTACCACCAGAAGAAGCTAAGACTGAAAAATTTGGAAAACTCCGGAAGGCAGTTATGATGTATTATAATGATGCTGGGGCAAGAAAGTTGGTTAGACAGTATAGAGTGAAAGTTAATGAAAGAAAAACAGTAGAAGGTGAGAAAGTAAAGATTTGAAAAAACAATTTATTTTCTGAAGGAAAATGGATAACTTATAGGGATAAATGGGAAATTCACGTCGATGATTATGTATAATGTGCTGGTGTGAATAATTACAGTGGAAATAAGTTTTCAATGAAATAATATGAAAGATTATCAAAATTGTCAGTGCTCGTCAAGAACGATCCTTTCCGATGTATAGTAAAAAAAAAGTATGGTAGGCCTAGTAATTGCCCACGGTTGCATTTCAATAATCTCCAAATTATTGGCTGCATGGCGTAATAAAAAAAAAAAAAAAGCATGATATTTAACTTAGCGGAAGTATACTCATACGCTTACTTTCTGCCTGGGTCACCATATTATCAAGAATGAATATACCGATGGTGGTGCGATTAGGCATCAGTCCTGAGTCATTATTTTTGCTTACTTACTTTTAATGTTTGATTAAATGGGAAGAAACAGGAGTGTAATTTATTTAGATTTTAATAAACCCATAGATTTTTCGCAACTAAGCTTTCCTGGAAGAGATTTAATTGGTAAACAAAAAAAACAAAAAAAAAAAAAACAAAATAAATAAAAAAAACGCCAACAACTTCTGACCGGTAAACAGGTTAGCCGTAACTGGTATATGCCCCGATGGGGGTGCAAATGAATGCTTCATCACCCATCGTGTGTGTTATCGGTTGTTAATTAAAGTGTCTTGGTGTTACAAACGGGGTGTTTTCGAGTGGATTCAGCGGTAAGAGGAGGACACCAGGGATCATCTTGTTAACATCTTGCGCCCGATGTCTCAGGTCTGACTTTTTCGTGTTCCATAGTCTAAGCTAATGATGAAGCTATCTCGAGTTTTCGCATTTGGGGCAAGCGTATTCCCCCACCTCCTCCCCCAAAACCTTGAGACAGTCTCTCCATCGTCAATGACAACCCATTACATAGGTGGTTTAGCATGACGTTGAATTTTTAAAAATTGGCATAGCTGAGAAGAGCGAATAAAAACTCCAATGCTACAATCCATGTTAAGCCAGAAATACCTAGTCCTGATAAGACGAAGAGAATCCTCAATTCCAAGATGAGGAATCTTATAGAAATTGTTGAAGATTTGCCCATGACAAGGTTTTGGAAAAATGGTCGAAGAAAGGCTGAAGATGTATTACACCATGCCTTCAGATTATCTTGTAGAGGGTAAGAATGAAGACGAGGCTGAAAGGTGATAGTTTATTCATCTGTTGATTGAAGACCAGCAATGGCAGGTAAATCATAGGCATCAACTGCTGCTGAGGATATCTAGGAAAAAACATCCGCCACAACGTTATATCCCCCTCTAAGGTAGGTCATTGAAGAGACTTACTCTGTTAAGACAGAAAGATGACTTTGCTGCCGATCACTTTTTGTTTTACTTCTACTGTAGAGAGCTGAAACAAGAGGTTTGTGATCAGTGCACAAGATGACATTTCTTCCTTCCAACATAGGTTTGAAATGAAGAACAGATTAGTAGGCTGCTAGAAATTCACGGTCAAAAGAGGATTTTTTTCGTTGTTGTTCTGATAGCTTTTTGCTGTAAAAATCTATAGGTACTGGCTGTCTATCAACCATCTGATGAAGGACTGGTCCTATAGATGTCTGACTACTATCCGAGAAGAGAAAATGGAAGAGTTATGGCGTTTTGAAGTTGATTCTTGATTTCAATGAAGGCTTCTTCTGTAGTCCAAGTATGAGACTTATCTTATGGATGATATTTAGCTTTTTCTGACAAAGAAAAGACGAGCTTTGCAAAACACGGAATAAAACGGCAGTAGTATCCAATCATTCCCAAGTATCTTCTAAGAGCTTGTGAGCTTTGGGGAAGAAGGTAATTGTAAATTTCGCACGTCTTTTCTGAAGGAGGAGAAATTCCCTCTGAAGAATATGAATCCAAATAGTTTGAGATATTGCTGGATAGAATTCACAGTTTTTCTATATAGGATATAGTTTATTTGGATATTATGAGAAGTAAGTCTATTATTGAAGTAACTGTGGATATATTGCTGTTTCATCTGTCGACTAAATTACGTCACAAGTATCTAGGCATGCTGTATATCTAAACTAAAATTTAGATAGTATTTTCTAAACATAGTGATTTGTTCAAATTATCTCTTTACAGATATGTATAATGAATATAGCTAGTAATAATATTATGGGGTATATAGAAACATCTCAGCGAGGGGGAAAGAAGTTGTTTATCATCAGTCTTTTTCAATATGTACGTCACGGTCGTATTGGAATTTTGATTTGATTAATGCCTCCTATGAAAGGTTCTATCTAATTGATGGCTAAAGATTGTTTTGCAGTTGAAACCATGAGAACGTATATAATTGTTGACTAGAGCCACAGAAATTTGATATGTGTGGTAAGCGTCAATTATAACTATCTTTTTAGTAGTTATTGCAAATTTCACAAGTCTGTAATATCACCCAGAGAGCTAACAAGTTCTGTGAGATTTATACTATTAGAGCATTCAAGATAGTAACGGAGATAACCAGAGTCTGGCAAAGTTACTAAATGAACTGTCAGTAAACTTTCACGAGCCAGAGTGTCACGATTTTCTCCTCTTTTAGCAGAGCATTTTCTATATAATGCTATATATTTTTCTAGAGTAAAGATAACATATTGCATTTAGAATATACGTCTATATCGGATAAAAAAACTTCAAAGAATTTTTGATACCATTTTTGTAAATTATAAGTTTATAGTTTTAATGTAATAGTTACGTAAAGTTTATTCACCTCAGCTAAAGTATTACCCACTCTTGCAGTGTAAAGACAGTATAAGAAAGAAGCTCTGACTATAATAGTAATGAACATGGTAAGAGTTTTCCAAGGGTCAAAATTACAAAGAGGGCATGATCTTTCAGGATTTTTCACTAAATTATTGCAAAGCGCACTACCCATGTTTAGAAGAGGTGGTGAATATTTAGGTAAAAAAGCTATAAGAACAGGGCTACACACTATACAAGATATAGTGGCAGGTGCCAATCCACGTGCATCATTAAAAAGACGGATTGCTGATGTTTCTGACAAGATGCTCGATGACGTTAAGCGCAAAATAAGACGTAAAATGACAGGCCACGGTAAGGCGAAAGTTAAAGCACGCAAGAATATCACAAACAAGAAAAAGCTTAAGGCTAAAAGGCCTCTGAAGAAAAAAGGACACAAGAAAATCACAACCAGGAAAAACCCTAAGGCTAAAAGGCATCTGACGACAAAACGCATTGATGTATTTGCTATTTAATTACTATTTGGTATCTTTCACTTATGACACCCTGCAGTTACCATGTATATAAGGAACGTATATTCGAGGTCTTGTTCATTACTCAGCCTACCATCACACTGGCAAGATGCATTTCCTTTATCCTTCTAGCCCAGACTGTTTCAAGAGCGAACTGAATCTCTTCTCCATGAGACCTACCCAGATTAGCGTAAACGAAACCAATTTCATCAGCATTAATATCACTAAATTTCTTTGATTTTTTTACCGAGTAACGTAATATTATAATGCATATTTTTAAATATAAATATGAAAAAATTACGCTCCCGAAAAAAAATTTGACTAATTTCGGCGTTTTTTGGGATAACACTATCGATGTTTGTTGTTTTTGATTTTTCGCAATTATTTTATATATCGATAAAAATAATTTTTCTTTCGATAATTTTTTTACGATTATCAACGATTCATTGAACCATAGTATATTTATACTGTGATTGAATATACCAAACGTAGTTAATTAAATAAAAAATAAAAAAGATTTGTTAAATAATTATTTTTTATATATATATATATATTATATATATTATATATATATATATTATATATATTATATATATATATATATTATATATATATATATATATATATATAGATATATATATATATATAATATATATATAATAGAAGAGAGAGAAGAGAGAGAGAGAGAGAAGAGAGAGAGAGCAGAGAGAGAGAGAGAGAGAGAGAGAGAGGAGAAGATTGATTGAGTGTAGAGAGATGTAGATGAGAGAGAGAGAGAAGGAGAGAGAGAGAGAGATTTGAGAGTTATGTATGAGAATGATGATATGAAGTGAGAGAGTAGAGATGAGAGAAGAGTAGAAAGAGGAGGGAGAGAGAGAGAGAGAGAGTAGAGGGAGAGAGAGAGAGTAGAGAGAGAGAGAGTTAAGAGAAGAGAGAGAAGAGAGAGGAGAGATTAAGAGAGAGAGAGGAGAGAGAGAGAGACGAGAGAGAGAAGAGAGGAGGAGAGAGAGAGTAGAGAGAGATTGAGAGTAGAGGGGTAAGGAGAAGAGTAGAGAGAGAGTTGATGATTGAGTAGGAGAGAGAGAGAGAGAGAGAGAGAGAGAGAGAGAGAGAGATGGAGAGAGAGAGAGAGAGAGAGAGAGGAGAGAGGGAAGGAGAGAGAGAGAGATGAGGAGAGAGATAGTATGAGATAGAGAGAGAGAGAGAGAAGAGAGAGAGTTGAGAGAGAGAGAGAGATGATTTTTTTTTTTTTTTAGAGAGATTTTTTTTTTGAGAGAGAGAAGAAGATGTTAGAGAGAGAGAGAGAAGTAGAGAAGATGAGAGAGAGAGAGAAGAGAAGAGAGGAGAAGAGAGAGGAGAGAGAGAGAGAATGGAGAGAGTGAGAGTAGAGTATGAGAGGAGAGAGAGAAGAGGAGTTATGTATGAGAGACGAGAGATGAGAGAAAGAAAAGAGGAGAGGAGAGAGGAGAGAGAGAGTATTGTAGAGAGAGAGAGAGATGATAGAGATGAGAGAGAGAGAGAGAGGATGTATGTATGAAAGAAAGTTAACAAATGATTGAGAAGATGAGAGAGAGAGAGAGAGAGGTTAGGTCCTACCGCCATATTTGATAATCGATCTAGTATCTTTTTGTATAAACTTTTATCGATAACTTTTGTAACGTATTGTCCCATTTATTAGGTTTTTATGTGATATCGTTTGCCTATTGGTATTTATATATTTTAAATATTTTTTTTATTTGTTGGTTTTTTTTTTTTTTTATAAAAAAATCTATGGTTTTATTTTTTTTTTTAAGGGCTTAGGTTAGTGTGTAGTAGTAATTATTGTTTGGTTTTGATATTTATTAGTTAGTTATTTTTTTTTTTTGTTTGTGGGGTTTTAGGAATGCCATATTGAGAGGTGTATGGGTATTTATTTTGTGTTTTTATTTATAGTATTTTGTTGTTTTATATACATTGGGGTTTTTATAATATATATAATTTTTTTGGTTACGTATTGCTTTATATTGATTTAGTAGAGTGAGGCAGCGATGTGTTATTTGTAATTGGTTATTGGTATTATTTTTTTTTTTATTTTTTTAATTTGCGTTTATTATATTTATATTATGTTTTATTTGGGTTTTTTTATTTTTTTTTTTTTTTTTTTGTTGTTGTTTAGTTAATTGTTTATTTTTTTTTGTGGTTTGTTTTTATTGTAGTTGTATTGATATTTTGTTATGAGTAGTTTTTTTATTTTTATATTTTTAGTTTGTTTTTGTTTATTTGAATTTAGATTATGATTGTTTGTTTTTTTTTTATAATGGACTTTTTTAATATATTTTTTATTTATTTTTTTTTTTTTTATATTTATTTTTTTTCTATTTTTTTTTATTATTTTTTTTGATTTTTTTTAGTTTATATTTATTTTTTTTTTTATTATTTTCACGTCCAATAGGGTTGGGTCTCGATGCCGACGGGGTAGAGAAAGGTGGGACGTTTTCCTATACCCCTTGAGGTTGGAGTGGCGGATGGACGCCCCGCGACATCCTAAATATCCAATAGAAGCGGGTGGTTCCGGAGACCCTCCCGGAAGGGGTGTGAAATTAGTTCCTATCCCCTGTCGTTCCCCGGAAGTCTGAGAGACCCCGACTCCTGCCATCTCGGGGTGGTCTACCCTTGGGGTGTAGCAATATTTATATAAAACATTATTTTTATTTTTTTTAAATAATGTTGAGAGACGATTTGGAAGGAGTCTTGTGGGGTTCTCTCGGGCCTTCCTGGGGATCTTTTGACTAGTGGTATGGACATTTTAATTTCTTCCCCCTCCGGGAGGGTTCTCTTCGGATATCCCCTGCTTATTACTACAATTAAGCCAGGTGCTTCGTATTAAAGATGGCGAAGAAACTGAATTTTTATTTCTGGTGGTATGTTGAAGTATCCATCTGTTCTCTCCTCCTTCTTTTTTCCTCCGTGCTGGCCTTTTTTTCGAGGCTCTCCCTCCCTCTCCTTTTATTTTGTTTGGGGGGTTTTCGCATGCAAAAAAGTGAAAAAAAAAAAGAATAAAAAAAATAATGTATAAAAAAAAATATAAGCAAATAATTTTAAATACTTTTACAAAATCAGTTCTTTTTTTTTTTTTAAAATTTTTTTTTTTTTTTTTTTATTAAATTTTTTCTTATATTTTTAACTATATTACTATTTTTTTATTTTTATTGATTTTTTTTATTTTTTATATTAGTATTATTTACTTTTTATTATAATTTATTTTATATTATATTTTTATATTTATATTAATATTTTTTTATTATATTATTCATTTATGTTATTTTGTTTTCATTATTGTTATATTTATTTTATTTTTTCGATAAATTTAATAGTCATGACGTCACTTATTGTTTTTACGTAAGCGCGGAAATCTGAATGTGAGTTATGACGTTCTATCTGTCGGAATCTTGCATGTAAATCTTTACTTCTCTGAATTTAGAAAATTTTTTTGAAACAGAAAATTTTCGTCTCAAAATTGTGTGGGGTACGTTGTTTTCTTTTCTACTATAATAATCTAATATTTTATAAATTATTCTATATATTTTTTTTTATATTATTTTTTTTATTATTTTTTTTTTTTTTTTTTTTTTTTTTTTTGTTTTTTTTATTATTTTTATTTTTTTTTTTTTTTAATTTATTTTTTTATGTATTTTTTTATTGGTTTTGTACTTTCAAATCATGACTTACTAATGCTTTTTTTATTATTTTTTTTATTATTTTTTTATTTTTTTTTATTTATTTATTTTACTTTTATTTTTTTTTTTTATTTTTTTTTTTTTTTTTTACTCTATTTTTTTTTTTTTATTTTTATTATTATATTTTTTATTTTATTTTTTTTTTATGATGTCGAGATTTTTTTTATTTTTAATTTGGGGATGGGCGGTTTATGTGTGGCTGGTATCGGTGGGTGTGTGGTTTTGTTTTTTGTATTAGTAGTGTGGTTTGATTTGTGGTGTTTTTTTTTTGTTTTTTATTTTTTTTTTTTATGTTGATGTTTTTGTTTTTTTTTTGTCTTTCGGGTGTTGGTGAATTCGTGGGTGTTTTGTGTTATGGGAGTTTTGTGATTTAATTTTTTATAATTAATTTGTGTTTAGTTATGTAGTGGATAGGTTTAGTTTTTTTTTTGTATATTTTTTGTCTGTAGTATATAAGGGGTTGTTTGGTGGGGAGTGTGCGTGTATGTTTTGTGTATGTTTATTGGTTTTTTATGTATTATGTTATTTTTGTGTTATCTAATATTATATATGTATATACTATATATATAATTATTTTTCTTTTACATTACGTTAAAAAATAGTTTTTCCATTTATTAAATTTTTTTTTTAATTTACATATTTATTTTTTCGTACATTCTTCATCCTTCATATAAAAAAAATAAATCCTTGATAATCGATTAAAATACAATTATAATATCGATAATTTTAAATATATCGATGTATCGATAGTTTGAAACGCATTTCGACGTCATTCTCCATCCCTACACGAACGAAAAAAAACCATAAAGTTACATTTTTTCCTAGTGTTTTTTTTCATATTTTTAATGTAAAAAGTGATCCCATTTAATTTTAATATATTGGGTTCGCTTTTTTACGCTAATTGGTAAGAGAAAAACTTCAAAGAATTTTTTTGATACGCTTCATTTGCCTTGTGTAGATAAGGGAGTAAAGTTTACCTGTATGTTTTTAATGTAATTTGTTAAGTAATGAGTGCTTTCGTCATCTGTATTTATCTCTTTTTTTTTTTTTTAATACAGTTGCACTCTTTGCCTGCTGCTACGGGCAAGAGCCCTATTAAGGAGAGGAATGTTTTTAACTATCTCACAGAAATTCAACTAACATTAATTACCGCAGATGAAGTCACAGACGTGGCTTAAAAGTTGAGGGAGATTAAATTGAGAAAGTTAAACTACAGAAGATGGAGTAGAATTCCACAGAACAGAGGTGGCCAAGGAAAAGAAGGAAGCATCGCAGCGAACTAGTCTGGAGTTTGCCTATACTCCAACAGCAAAAACTCATGTGGCCGACAGTTATCTTCCTTGTGCTACAGGGTGTCTTAAGGTATGGCATGCGAGTGGATAAAGTTTCCCTCTTGAGCACCTGCTGCTACGAGTAACCTATATTTGAAAAGAGATAATGCCACCAACATTTTTGCGCCGCAAAGATAGAATGGGTCAATGAATTTAGAAAGTACAGTTTTGACAGTTTATAAGTCTTTTTGCTTGACTCGACCCTATCTCAAGTTAAGCTGGGTGAACCTGAGCCCCTTTTATAGATATATTGAGAAGCAGTAAACTTCTATACAAGTTGGCGGGATAAGAAACGCATTCTTAATCTAATGTGGGGTTTCATGCCTTTTGGCCTCAAGTGGGCGTACATTACCTATATTTTTCACCCTCAAACAGAACGGCCTGTCATTCACTCTCTAATTATGCCCTTACTTCTTGCCTCTTCCAACTCACATTTCTCTCCTCCAGATATTCCCATTATTAATCGATCCACTTTTTCTTTGGGTCGCCCAGCCTGGTCGATTCCCAGCACACTCACCACTATACATCTACTTAACCAACTGATTATTATCCATCCTTTCCAAATGACCAATCCATCTCAACATACTTTCATTTATTCTCATTTACTCCTTTCTTCACACGCACACAACTCTCTAATACGTTTCATTCCTCATTTTATCAAATTCTCTCACACCTTAACACTAACTAGTTACTGTCCATACTGAAGCCACAGGTATTCCAACATACCTTCAATGTAAGACCTTAGCAACTCAAGACTTAGTCCCTTTAATTACACCAGCCACCTTCCTCGCCATTTCACAACTTTCGCTATACTCTGCTTCATCATCATTCCCATTTTCATTACTTAACATATAATGTTATAATATTTTAAACTTAGAACACTTTGGCTCAAGCCTGCTCACCTCTAACATAACTTCACAACTGTCCTCTGTCCTTACTCACAACCATACTTACTCTTATCTACGTTTACTTGCAAAACCCTTCCTTTTACACACCCGCTGCTAAATTAATCTCTACCAAATTCTTACCTCAAACTCTTCATAGATTTACGTTTACACAAAACCTAAAACATCCTCATATTATTATGGTGTTTATCGAGAATCCCCTCTACTCTTATATCCTATATCATCCTATCATATTCAAACCATCCCTGCCCTTACATTTTTTTTCTTCACTTCTAATATCTTTCATAACCGCCATCCATATACAAATTGAATAACCAAGGAGACACTACACATCCCTGCCTCATCCCTGCCTCCCTCCGATATTAATATTAAACCAATACACTTTTGACTTCCATTTTTATTCCCTACATATGCCTTCACTTTTTTTGTTCAATTTACATACTTTTGATTTCCATTCAGTACTTAATACCAACACCATAATATCACTTAACACCTACTTCATGAGCCTTTTTCCTATTTGAATGTTGCTTGCAGGTGGTTTTGCTCGATTATGTCCGTTGTTGCAAATTGCTCATATAAGTGTTTTATCCTAAAGTATCATTGTGTGTTTATTCTTCTCTGTTTGCATTGTGTTGTCATCATGTTTTTCATGTGAAATTTCTTTTGATCCCACTACAGTCCCTACGTACTTGGTTTTTCTAATAATGTGCATCCGTTGTTGTCTTTTTCATTCTTGTCAAATGCATG